>BQNB010087985.1:2416-12501 GCA_026074375.1 Tanacetum coccineum | reverse complement strand
ATCTAAGTTTTTATAAACAAATTTTAAATATTAAATTAAAAAGCGGTAAACTATTCAACCCCCCTTCTAGTTTTCCACAAGGCAGTAAAGAATTAGGAAGTACCTATAACACCATTCGAAGTATGATTATTCTTAGGATTGGCAGGTTACTTACCTACGTTTCATCGCAAACTTTTCTAAGATTGTTAAACCCCTTACTTTCCTAACTTAGAGGAATCAGAAGTATGAGTAGGGCGCAGAACGAGAAGAGGCTTTCAAGACTTTGAGGAATGATTTATGTGACGCTTCGATTAATCAAATGTAGTGGTTGATGCGTTGAGAATAAATGGAGAGTGAAACTAAGACGAGTAAGAGCAATGTACATGACTATCCAGTCAAGTGTTAAGGACAAGATATTGGCTACTCCAAGTGAGACGTCCAAGGTAGAGAACACGCCAGTAGAAATGTTGTGTGACCTGGACCAACAAATGGAAAAGAGAGCAGATGATGGTTGTAATTTATGGATTAAATTATATAGTAAGTATAAGTATGAAATTCGCTACCATCTAGGTAAGGCAAATGTGGTGATTGAGGCGTTAAGAAGGAAGGAACGAGTAAAACCTAGACGTGTTTGAGCGATGGCTATGACCATTCAGTTTGGAGTAAGAGGAATGATATTGGCAGCCTAAAGTGAGGCGTTCAAGCAAGAGAACGTACGCGCAAAAAGGCTTCATAGGTTAGATTGACATATGGAAAAGAAGGAGGATGAGAGTTTGTATTTCATGGACCGTATATGGGTTCCATTACTAGGAAGTGTGAGAACGATGATCATGGATGAAGCTCACAGGTGTAAGTACTCTATGCATCCTGGAGCGGATAAGATGTACCATGATCTGTGTAATATGTACTGGTGGCCGGGAATGAAGAGAGATATTGCTACTTATGTTAGTAAGTATTTGACATGTTTAATGGTAAAGGCTGAGCATCAAAGGCCTTTGGGTTTACTGCAACAACCTAAGATACCTGAATGGAAGTGGGATAAGATCACTATGGATTTTAACACTAAGTTGCCTAGGTCAAAAAGTGGGCATGATACGATTTGGGTCATAGTCGATAGACTGACTAAGTCGGCTCATTTTCTGGCTATAAAAGAAGACTATAGTACTGAGAAATTAGTAGAGATCTACATTGATGAAATAGTCGCGAGACATGGAGTTCCTGTGTCGATTATTTCAGATAGAGATGGACGATTTACGTCGCGTTGCTGGCGGACTGTGCAAAAAAGCTTTAGGGACGAGGTTGGATATGAGTACGGCTTATCATCCCCAAATGGATGGGCAAAGTGAGCGTATGATTCAGACCTTAAAGGATATGTTGAGGGCGTGTGTAATTGATTTTGGTGGTAGCTGGGATGTTTATCTACCATTGGCTGAGTTTTCTTACAATAATAGCTATCATTCGAGTATAAGATGTGCTCTGTTTGAAGCCTTGTACGGAAGGAAGTGTAGGTCGCCTGTTTTATGGGCTGAGATTGGAGAAAGTAGCTTGATTGGACCTGAATTGGTTCAAGAAATGACTGATAAAGTTGTGTTGATAAAGGAGAAGCTAAAAGCAGCGAGAAATCGTCAAAAGAGCTATGCTGATAATAGACGCAAACCATTGGAATTCGAAGTAGGAGATCGAGTGATGTTGAAAGTATCACCTTGGAAAGGTGTAATTCGTTTTGGGAAAAAGGGAAAGTTAGCACCGAGATACGTAGGACCATTTGAGATTCTTGAAAGGATCGGTCCTGTAGCTTATCGATTAAGGTTGCCTGAGGAATTGAGTGGAGTACATGATACGTTTCATGTGTCAAACTTGAAGAAATGTTTGGCTGATGCTAGTTTGCATGTGCCATTAGATGAGATAAAGGTTGACAAAACTCTTCGTTTTGTTGAGGAACCTGTAGAGATTATGGACCGTGAAGTTAAGAGGTTAAAACGTAGTAAGATATCGCTTGTGAAAGTTCGTTGGAATTCTAAGCGTGGTCCTGAGTTTACTTGGGAACGCGAGGATTATATGAAGTCTAAGTATCCTCGGTTGTTCGTTGATCGATCTGATAAATCGGCTAGTTAAATCTCGGGACGAGATTTCCTAAAGGAGGGGATACTGTGACAACCATGGCTTGAGCAGGTTAGTCAAACCGTTAGTGTTGACTTATGGGCATAGTTGGCAATATATTGGTGTATGTGATTCTGTGTGTTTATATGAGTTTATGGGTTATGTGAGGTATTGGTAATCAATCCACTGAGTGTGATCATCTCAATGAGATTGGAATAGTGGTGAAATTGGTGATGTTCATTTCGTTCACTTTTGAGTGACAAGGGAAACTTTTATGAGATTTGAGCGTTTCTACGTGTTATAGGTGTAATATTATTACAATACGTATTTTTTGTTAGTAATCTAAGATAGGTTTAGATTTTTAAGTGGTAAGTTAATAATAATGAAAAAAATTCTATTTTAGGAAAGTTAGGTTGAAAATGAAAAGTTAAAAAGTTATTTTTAAAAGTCTAGTGAATTTCGTTTAAGCAAAAAGGTATAGTCAAATAAGTTAAAGTTTTTATAAAAATTTAAGGAACTAAAATCATTTATAATTAAAAATAAAAAATAAAAATTAAATATCTTTATATATATATTTAATGGCCTAAGTCGGCGAATATTAAAAGGAAAAAAAGAAAAGAAAAAGAAAAAAAAAAGAATCGTTTTTTGGAAACATTTTAATTAGGCTTATATCTTGGATAATTTAGGAGAGCATATAAATTACAAAAAATATAAAATCCCTAAATCCCCTATTGTTGTCGACGGTTCTAGAGAGAAATTTTTTTTGGGTTTAAGGTTATTTCTAATTTTTTGTTCTAATTGAGTTCTTATTTTAATTCGTTTTAATTAAGTTGAAGGATAGGTTAATCTGAAAATAAATTAGGGTTTTAAATTTTTTGAAGTTTATAGTTTAATGATGATTGTTTGATCATTGGTTCAATTGGTTTCGTGATTTGATCATGCGTTAGGGTCTAGATCGCCGAATTAGTTGTTTATTCACTACAAGAAAATTAGGCAGGTTTGTTTACCGGTCATAACTCAGTCATAATAAATTATAATAAGCAAATTTACAATATATTTAGATAACCTCAGAGAGTCTACTTTCCAGAAAAGTTGGTCTCGTGAGTTTTTATGGTGGGAAGTGGGTCAAAAGGTCGTTACAAAATCAGTGTGCTAAAAACTGTGGATGAATTCAGTTTTGGTTTTCATTTTTAAAAAATACATAGACATTAGTTAGAGGCTCTACATCAGTGGACGTTAGTTGTATATGTTGTGTGTGATCTGAATTTTTTCTATGTAGGTTATTGAAGTTAAATTGGTAATTAACGTCATACTTTTAGGGGGTCAGATTCTGGATGAATTCTGGAACTTTGCGATTATTGATTTCTAAAGGGAAATGGCTTTAGGTGGTATGAGAATGTTCATGGACATATATGTTAGCATGGTGAATTTTGGTTTGATTGTGGAAGGTGTTTTAAGTGTACGTCTTAGGACGCGTACGTGCGTGATAAAATTTGCTCCAAAAAGCCAGAAAATTTAACGTGTAGCATTGAAGTGTAAATGGCATATGATAGGAGTTGGATAAATGGTTTTTTTAATCAAGTATGAAAATATGGTAGATAGCTTAGATATCCATCATTGTTGAGGTTAATCATATAGGGTTGAATGCCTAATTAAATGGTACTTATTGTGTGCTTAATTGTTTAGATTATCCAGTGAAGTTGTTTATGAAGCTTTTGTTGGATTCTTTGGAATCTAAGCAGCATGTTGAGTTTCATAGCCCTTTTTTCTTATGTTTTTTTGGGGTGAAAATGATGCAAAGAGGTTTTGAAATGTTTTAGTTACTATGATAATGTGATTTAAATCGTGCATCCGGGGCTTACCAGTGACTATTGTATGTTATGAGTATTGCTTTTTATGGTCAAATGAATTGTTTGTGCTTGAGCGTGATCGTTCATGGCCATTTATGGATTTGATTGGTTGTAAGCGTGTCGTCTTATTACTGTGAGTTGTTTGAGTTGAGGCGTGATCGTCTTCTTGGTGTTTGTTTTGTGTGAGATTAAGCGTGAACGTTCAATGTGGATTGCATGTGATTGCCATGTTAGCTTGTATATAGTAACGCTGTATTGTTCTAGCTATGTTTTGTTTTATTATCCAAATAATGGATTTAAAGGTTTGTTTTAGTGTCTTAAACCTATCGACTTCACCTAAAAGTTGTGTTGACGTTTTTAGCATCATTTTTAGGTTTCGCTTCAGAAGATTTACTAATTAAGAGAGGTGGGCTTCGATGATCCGCTTAGATTGCATTAGAGTTCGCTCCCTGAGTTTGTTTAAGTTTGTTACATGGATTTTGTTGAATGTTTTTGGATTTGATTGGTTGTGTGATATTGTTCTAGTTTTGGTGAGTCCCTTTTTCATTTAATACAAGATGTCCGTTCTTTTGGTTTTCGGTCATTGTAATGACCAATTTGTTGGATTTTATTACGTAGTTATGCATTTAGTGTTTGTCTCATTGTTCACACCATTGTAGTTGTGATGATCATCCATGATGTTACGCCTGTGTTTTTCGCCTTAGGAGGGGTATCTGTGACACAAGAGGTGTTAGATCAAACCTTTGATATGCTTCAAAGTTTACAGTCAGTTGAAGATTTCAATAGGATGGAATAAAAGTATCTCACAAGAAGATGTGAATCAGAAGTTCTTAAGAAGTCTGTCACCAGAATGGAACACACATACCATTGTGGGGAGAAATAAGCCTGGATCGATACATAAGCTTGGATGATCTTTACAACAACCTAAAGATCTATGAACCAGAAGTCAAAGGGACATCAAACTCAAGCACAAACACACAAAACGTAGCTTTTATGTGCTCAAATTGCACCAACAGTACAAATGGAGTAGTTAATACTGCTCATGGTGCTACAACTGCTAGCACTCAAGCTACTTTTGTTAACTCACACCAATAATTATAAACGTGAGTGTGCTGTTATCCTGTGCCTCTCTTTTGCAAGGTCAACAAACAGTCCACAAACTTGACATTGAGACTTGCAACAAATTCATCTGATGATTAGAAGAGGAGAGGACTTAAGGTGGCAGATGGTATGTTAACAAGAGGGCAAGGAGATTCTTGAAGACCACTGGAAGAAAGTTTTTTGTATTGTTAATGAGACCCATTTGGGTTTGATTGTCCAAGGGTGGAGTGTTTACAGCTGAGAAGGGGACACTTTGCTAAGGGATGTGCAATCGGCTCCAAGGAACCAAGAAAACAGGAATAGGGAGAGCACAAGAAGGGTTGTGCCATAAAGAACTAACTTCTAATGCTTTGGTGTTCTTGTGATAGTTTTGGTTATGTTGGAGTGATCAAGCAGAAGAAGGTACCAATAACCTTTCATCATGGCTTACTTTCTACAAGTACTACTCTGGGTATCTTACTGATTCCAACTGTTCTAATCATCTTGTTTTGGAAAATTATTTAAATTCCTTAAAGAACATAAATGAACATGTTAAACGAATTAAGGACATCTACGTAAAATGTTTATTACTTCAAAATAGGTTTAGAGTCGTGTAGACGCAAGATTTAGATGTATACGAAAAATGGTTCTGTTTGTGAGGAGATGTAAGGTCTTAAAACGATGAAATACATCTAAGAGAAGTAGCCAATACAGAAAGCTAATAAGAAGTTATAATGGATCAAAACCAAAAAAAGATGAAATTCAGCTAACAGTAGAAAATTTTAAGAATTCATCTAAAAACTTAAGCAAACTAATAGACTGTCAGATAGTTGATAAGTGCAAAACAGGTTTAGGGTATAATGCTGTTCCACCTCCCTATACAGGAAACTTTATGGCTCCAAAACCTGATTTTTCATTCTCTAGTCTAGAATAGTTTGTAAATGAGCCTATAGTAAGAGAGCCTACATTTAAGAAGCCTGTTGTTGAGACTAGTGAAGCAAAGCCTAAAGTAGTTAGGAAGAATAATGGTGCTCCAATTATTAAGGATTGGGTGTCTGAAAGTAAGGAAGAAGATGTGCCTTAGGCTAAGATTGAAAAGAAAACAGTTAAGCCTAGTTTTGCTAAGATAGAGTTTGGTAAACCTAAAGGAAAAACTGCTAGGAAAACTGCTAAACAGGTTGAACAACTTAGGCAAAACACTCATACTCCTAGAGGCAATCAAAGAAAGTAGCATTATATGATGTCTTAAAGATTAGGAAGTAACTTTAAGATGTTTAACAAAGCTTGTTTTGTATGTGGAAGTTTTGATCACTTGCAGGTAGATTGTAAAAAGGTGAATCAAAAATAGTTTCAAAATACAAAACCTATTTAAAACAATGCTAAAAGGGTGAATCATCAGAATTTTGCCAAAAAGACTCACCCCTGCCCTAAAAAGAACATGGTTCCAAGAGAATTACTAATGAAGTCTGGCTTAGTATCAGTTAATACTGCTAGATAAGTTAATGTTGCTCACTCAAAAACAACAGTGATTGCTGCTTAACCAATGACAAATCTTTCCAAATCAGCACATTCAACTGTTAAGAGGCCCATTCACAAGAATACAATATTTAAAAACAGTAATTTTAATCAGAGGGTTAATACTATTAAGGATAAAAATGTTAATAATGTTAAGCCAAAAGTAGTAGTTAATGTTGTTAGGCCAAAAGCAGTAGTTAATATTGTTAAGGGAAATAATGTTAATGCTGTTAAGGCCTCAGCTTGTTGGGTTTGGAAACCAAAGACTAATGTTTTAGACCATGTTTCTAAACACAACAGTGCATCAATTACCCTAAAGAAGTTTGATTATGTTGATGCACAAGGTAGATCCAATCAATAATGGCTTGGGTCCCCAAAAGAAGCTAATTTTCTTATCTAATGAGCAGGGCAATCCACAAATGGATTTACAGGATCAATGAGTGATTGATAGTGGATGCTCAAGGCACATGACAGGGAACATGTCCTATCTTACAAACTTTGAAGAAATTGATGGAGGGTATGTTGCCTTTGGAGGTAACCCTAAAGGAGGGAAAATCACAAGCAAAGGTATAATCAAAACTGGTAATTTAGATTTTGAGAATGTGTACTTTGTAAGAGGGTTAAAGAATAGTGTTCTCTTTAATCACTAAATGTATTGTTTTATCTCCAAACTTTAAGTTAACTGATGAAAGTCATGTTTTACTTAAAGTTCCTAGAATGAACAATATGTATAGTGTTGATTTAAAGAATGTTGTTCCTAAAGGAGGTCTAACTTATCTCTTTGTAAAAGCCACATCAGATGAATCTAAACTTTGGTATATAAGGCTTGGACATATAAATTTTGTTGGAAACACGAAAAGTGTCGGTCACTTCCAAGTTATAATAGTTTTAGCTCGTAGTTTATGTAATGATTAGATTAGTAATCTAGTCTGGACCAAGACCCATGGGAAGCCCATTAGAACCCATAGGCCGGCCACAATAGGAAGTATATAATCCCTCTCCAAGGCTAGGAGAGGGGTTGGTTGTTCCATTTGTAATATTTCATCATAATACACTTCACCCATTCCATCCATTCTCTATCTCTAACATCACAACCCACATCTCACTCTTGTTCTTAGTTTTTGTATTTGATTCTTTGTTCAAAAACCTTTACAAAGAACAAATTTTTGATTCAAATTTTTTGGCTTAAAAACCTTAAAGTTTTCATTTTTATTGTTCCTATAGGGTTAGTAACACTAGTTGTACAAGAATTTTTGCTAAAAACCATTAAAAAAATGTGTTTTTTTGAGTTTTGAAAATTTGGGTTTCGTACTAGTTGTAACCGAACGAGATGTCAGAAGTTGGAACCGAACGAGTCAACCGAACTAGATACCCGATCGAGATCACCGAACTAGAATAATCTAGTTTGAACCAAACGAGCTTTACTCAAGCAGGACCGAACGAGTTAATCTTTGTCGGCCGAACTAGCTTGAACCGAACAAGAGGAACCGAACTAGTAAGAACGAGTAGGACCGAACGAGTAGGACCGAACGAGAAGGACCGAACGAGTAGGACCAAACGAGTAGGACTGAACGAGTAGGACCGAACTAGTTAATTTTTGTCAACTGAACTAGTGAAACCAAATTAAGTTTAAACTTAACAACTCATTTCTAAATTATACGGTTATTTCTTTGACTTGTAAAATCCCGTGAAACAAACACTTGTTTTCTTGGTTTTGTCTAGAATTATAAAATCTCGTGTAGTTTTATTTCAAGACTCAACAATCACGTAACCAAACACAACTTCTTTCTACCACCGATCGATCAATTTGTAATCTTTTTTATACCTCAATGACGACTCTTGCCGATAAGTCACTTCTTTCTGGAGGAGACAACAAACCACCGATGCTTGAAAAACACTTGTATGACTCATGGAAAAGAAGAATGGAACTGTATATGATGAATAGACCACATAGAAGAATGATTCTTGCCTCTGTTAAAAAAGGACCACTTGTTTAGCCTTCAATCACTGAGGATGGAGTAACAAGGCTTAAGGAATATGTCGAACTGACTCCCGCTGAAGCCATTTAAGCTGATTGTGACATCAAAGCAATAAACATCATTCTCCAAGGCCTTCCAACTGAAATCTATGCTCTTGTGAGTCAACATCGTGTTGCAAAAGATCTTTGGGAGAAGATTAAACTGCTAATGCAAGGAACGTCGTTAACGAAACAAGAACGAGAGTGCAAGCTGTATGATGAATTCGATAAGTTCACTTACAAGAAAGGAGAGTCGTTACACGAGTACTACTTGAGGTTCACTCTGCTACTCAATGATATGAACATCTACAAGATGCCATTGGAGCAATTTCAAGTTAACACCAAGTTTTTAAACACTCTTCCTGATGAATGGAGCAAATTTGTTACTGATGTTAAATTGGTCAAAGACTTGCATACTACCAATGTTGATCAACTTCATGCTTACCTGCAACAACACGAAAGACATGCAAATGAAGTTCGTTTGATGCATGAACGTAACTCCGATCCTCTTGCTTTAGTTGCATCTCACCAATTACCTCCGTCAACTTATCAATCTCATCTACACACTCTCCCGAACTCTCAACTTCAACATCATGTTTCACCATATCCGTCTTCACAGTTTGTAACACCTTATCAGACTCAACAATTCACAACCAGTCAATCAACACCTCTTTCAATCACTTATCCATCAAATGAGTACCAATCCTCAGTTCACCACAACGTTTATTCTCCACAATCATCCATCCCACAATTGGAATATGCTCCCACAACTTACCAACATCAACAATCTGAATTTTCCCAACCAGACTCCGGTCTAATTGTTCCAGTGTTCCAGAAAGGGGATGATCCAATTGATGCGATCAATCACATGATGTCATTCTTAACTGCTGTTGTCACATCCCGGTATCCTACTACCAACAATCAGCTAAGGACTTCGTCAAACCCTCGTCAACAAGCTACCATCTATGATGGAAAAGTAACTGTGCAACCTGTTCAGGGGAGACAAACTACTTATGCTGCTGGAACAACGAGAAAATACACACCTGGAGCAAGTGGAAGCAACACAGGGAAACAACGGACTGTCATCTGTTACAATTGCAAAGGGGAGGGTCATATTGCCAAGCAGGTGGTCAAGCTTTAACAGAGGAAGAAATAGCATTTTTGGCAGATCTAGGACTCCCTGATATCCAAACCTCTCAGACTGTCATCACCCACAATGCTGCTTATTAAGCCGATGATCTGGATGCCTATGACTCTGATTGTGATGAACTCAACTCAACCAAGATTGCTCTCATGGCAAATCTCTCTAAGAATGGCTCAGATGCACTCACCGAGGTACACAATCCAGATAATCTGAACTATGACTTATTCAATCAAAGTGAGCAGATAATGACGTCTTCTAAACAGTCTAATGATGTGAGTCAGACAGAAACTGAAATAACTAGTGATAACAATATCATTCCTTATTCTCAGTATCTGAGTGAAACACAACAAGAAACTGTCCAGAATTCTAACTCTTCTGCTCAACAAGATGTCCTGATATT
>BQNB010087984.1:0-27776 GCA_026074375.1 Tanacetum coccineum | reverse complement strand
CAAAACAAACACACAAGACACACGAGACACACGACATTCCTAATTGCATTAATTTAAAATATTGGGTTGCCTCCCAAAAAGCGCTTATTTTTGTTCGAGTCACGAGCCTGACTCTACGCTTATTTGACGCGTAAAAAGGTGGGTCTCCCCTTGTTGATCCCACTTTAATGGATCTTGAATTCCTTATCTTGTGTAAGGTTTAGTTATGCAAGATAAATCCCACACAACTATGGTAGAAACTTTGTAAAATATATTAAAGATTATGCAGAATCTAATCTTTGATCAATAAGAAGAATATGCAATAGAACAGTAATTCTAATGAACACACAAATTAACAAAAAAAGCTTCAATATATTAATACGAATACTCTAACTAGTATTAGGGTTACAAAACCTTGAAGCTATGAATTCTGGATGACAATGTATATTAACTGACATCTAACTCTATGCCCTATGACCTCCTTTTATACACCAAGGAGTCCTAATGGGCTTACAATAGTTTCCTAACTAATCATAATCTTTCCCTTAAACAAAACATACATATCTTGTAAGCAGTACTAACTAGCAACATTAACCTGATTTACTCTAGCAGCACTAACTTCAACTGACAGCATTAACTTCTTTACTAGCAGTCTTAACTTCTAGCAGTCTTAGCTCTGAGCAGTCTTAATATTCATTAGCAGTCTTAACTTTGCTCTAGCAGTAGTAACAACTTAGAATATTTTCCTTGAACTTCCTGAGCAGTAGTAACTTGAACTAGCAGTAGTAACCATAAAAAATATTAAGAAGACTTTTAATCCAACAACCCTTTTATATATCCGTTTTGTTTCAAAAATCTATTTTCACGATGATCAACTTATACAACTAACATCTATGCATCAAAATTAACCTAAAAGGACAAACAAAATTTAAATTTGAAAACTTACAAGAAAATCTTCAAAAATATAGATTTCGACATGAACCAGACAACCTAAACATTGTTTAAATGAATACCCAAATACTCGTATCAACCCGGAATATCACGTCCTCGATCAAAGTTGAAATTTTTATGGTGGTTTGTGGAGTTTTAGGTGGTAGACGTGGAGAGCACACACACAAAAGTGTGTGTTTTATTTTTTTGAAAAATGATAAGTGAATGAAAAGCTAGTGGAAGAAATATATTTGTACAAGGTATCTCTAGACAACAATGCTAGAAAATAGCCTCCTTTCTCTTATCCTTCACACGTCCCAACTAGCATCCTAGGAGGGTTCGAGTCTTTCTTTTCGTGTCAGGATCACTTAAATACTTGTAAAACTCAACCATAAAGTTTACCCCAAAGTTAATTAGCATTTTTATTCACCTTAAAAATACTTTTCCATTAACCTAGAGTATTTACACGATATATTTACACTTTAAACCCTTCAAAACTCATTTGGACATTAACGGACGTATCGGACTCGTTTTTCAGCATTTCTCAAAATTTACGGGTCAAACCACCCGGAATACAAATAACACAATAAGACCTTCCAAAAGGGATTATTAATCACAATAACCCATAATTCACTATAATTCTTATAAAAATCATCACCGTCAACACGATACAAAATCTGAATAAATTGACAAAAGTCAAATAGTCAAAGGACTATAAATGAAATATTCAGAACACAAAAAGGGCAAAGGTTACAGTTGTAAAATCCTGTATAGTTTCTAGACTTACAAACACTCAAAAGACTCATCACTAAAAACATAATTACTTTCAATCACCGTTCGATCAACAAGTATTCTAATAACATCAAATAAAAAATGGATTCAATGATTCCAATTGGACAAAAGAATACTCTTGTTGGGTACATGATACTTTTTGGTACTGACAATCGTCCACCAATGTTGGATAAAGACCTGTATGATTCTTAGAAAAATATAATGGAACTATGCATGCAAAACTGAGAGCAATGAAGAATGATACTTGAATCAGTTGAACACGGTCCACTCATTTAGCCTACAATTAAAGAAAATGGTGTGACCAGGATAAAGAAATATGTTAAATTGTCTCTTGCTGAGAAAATTCAAGTTGATTATGATATGAAGGCAATTAATATCATTCTTTAAGGTCTACCAACTGATATCTATTCAATTGTGAATCATCATAGAGTTGCAAAGGATCTATAGGAAAAAGTTCAACTATTGATGCAAGGTACTTCTTTAACAATGCTGGAAAGGGAGTGCAAATTATATGATGCATTTGATAAGTTTACTCACATCAAGGGGGAATCACTTCATCTGTATTACTTGAGGTTTACTCAGTTGATCAATGACATAAACATTTACAACATAAAACTGGAGCAATTTCAAGTTAATACCAAGTTCTTAAATAGTCTTCCACCTGAATATAGTAAGTTTGTGATTAATGTCAAGCTTGTAAAAGATTTGTATACTAACAACTTTGATCAGCTTTATGCATATCTTGAACAACACGAACTTCATGCAAATGAAGTCCGTCTTATGCGTGAACGCAATCAAGATCCACTTGCACTAGTTGTGAATCATCAAATGACACCACCTCACTTCAACAATTATCAGTCTTCATACAACAATCCTTAGTTTCAACAACAGTTTTCACCATCTCAGTCTCATCAATATGGATCAACTTATCCCACACAACATTACTCAACTACTTATCCATCTACACCACCTGCAATCACTTATCCATCAGCACTGTATCTACATGCTTACTCATCAACTATTCATCAAGAGGCTTGTCCACAACCACAATTTGTTCCTCAAATTGAATATACTATCTCCACAGTTAATCAACAAACATACCTTGCTGAATTTCCTCAAATAGACTCCGGTCTAGTAGTTCCTGTGTTTAAGCAAGGGGATAACCCTATTGATGCCATCAACAAAATGATGTCATTTCTGTCTACTATCGTCACATCTCGTTTCCCATCTACCAACAATCAGCTAAGAAACTCATTCAACCCAAGACAACAAGCAACTATTCATGATGGAAGAGTGGCTGTTCAACCACTTTAGGGGAGACAAAATTCTTATGCTACTGGTACTTTAGGAACAAGAGCTAATACTTCGGGAACAGGAGGGAATTATTCAGGTCAACAAAGGATTGGGAAGTGTTTTAACTGCCAAGGGGAAGGTCATATGGCAAGACAGTGTCCAAAGACAAAGAGGAAAAGGGATGCTATGTGGTTTAGGGAAAAAGTTCTATTAGTCGAAGCTCAAGGAAATGGTAAAGTTCTAACTGAGGAAGAATTGGAATTCTTGGCAGATCTTGGTATTGTAGAAGGTCCAGTTACACAGTTGGTCATCACACACAATGCAGCTTATCAATCAGATGATTTTGATGCATATGATTCTGACTGTGATTAGATCTCTATAGCCAAAGCAGTTCTGTTAGTGCAAATATTACAATATTTAATCTATACATTCTCTTTATGTTTTGTTGATGACAAACATGTAATTTATAAAACATAACGTAAAGTTTACAAGTTACTTGTAGATGTAAACTTCAATTCACGAATATCTCACCATCCTTATCCTCCACAAATATACATTTATAAACTCGATATCAACATCCCGAGACTTTTACTCATATAGGCTTCACTAGTTGGATCAGGCCAAGCAAACGGGCTAGCCCATTAAGGCCAAATAGGTTCGGCTTATTAAGGCCCATCAAGGCCCAATCAATGCTTCTAGAAGATGGAGGGAAAATATAAAGCTTCTAGAAGATGGAAGGAAAATAATATATTCAAAAATTGAATTTGCTTCTAGAAGATGGATGAAAAACTCAAAGCTTCTAGAAGATGGAGGGAAAATAATAAATTCAAATTTTGAATTTGCTTCTAAAAGATGGAGGGAAAACTAGTGATGGCTCCCCTATAAATAGAAAAGTCTTCCTCCTCTGCTCTCTTGATGAAAACCTACGACACCAACACACACATACATATAATTTTCCTTCTTCATCTTTAATCATGGATCTAGCATAAGTCTTTGATGATTATTATTTTCTATGTTAGTTCCACTAATACCATGGGGTATTTAGTGAAGTATAGGATGCCTCTATATGGAAGTGACCATCCTTGATTACTTATAGATCATGTTGTAGATTAGGTGGGTTGCATAGAAGTGATTACATTTTATCACTTGTATGTCATAGAGTAGATCCGATTTCTATATTGTAATTCTTGTGTATTTATGTAGATCCGGATAGTGTATAAATCCGGAAGTAGTGTTTGTGTCTTGGTTAGTATTTTAGGCCTCAAAATACATTGGTGATGTGGTGGATTTGTTCTATCTATAGGACTCGACATTTAGCTTAGGTATAGATCCAAATGATGTATAGATTTGGATGGGTTGATTGTGGGTTGGTTAGTATTTTAGGCCTTAAAATACACTGGTGAAGTGGTAGATTGGTTCTAGCTAAGATAAGGACTCGACATCTAGCTTAGTGTCGGAAAATAATGTAAGCATTGGTATAAAGTTTTCTCCGCCGAAAGGGAGCTTTTTGATTAGTGAAGTAACTCTCGAGTTAGATACTCGAGGAGTGGAGTAGAGCAAAGAGGAGCTTCATGACCAAACCACTATAAATCACCGTGTCGGTTTGCATTTCTTTTACCTTTCGCTTTACTTATTTCTTTACATTTACTGCTTTACTTTATACTTGCATTATGCTCATGGTTGTGTGAATATTGTGTGAATGGTTGTGTATATCTTATTTGTTAAGGTTGTGTAGTTCTTTGTTCTAAATATTAAGAGTGTGGTTATATCGTTAGAATATGCATTAGCTATTGTAAAACTATTATCGACACCTCTCATATTGCGTCAAACTTGATCGGGTAATTGATACAAAAGATTTAAAGTTTTTAAAAGGAAAACGTATTCACCCCCCTTTACGGTTTCTACAATTAGTATCAGGAGCCACGCAGCTCTAGTTTTCAAAACAAATGGTTTTTAAAATAGAGTATGATCCATGTATCAAATCACCCATGAAGGGGGATTAAATATGAAAAGTGTTTTGTTGCTTGATTCGTACTAGTTTTGTTGTTAAATATACCTCGTATACTAGGTTGACTGAAATATTCTCAATAAGCTTGGAAGTGTTAAGACACGTCTTTGTAAGTCCTAGGAGTAAAAATGATGTCGAAAACAAGTGTTTTATGTGTTGGGACAACTTCCTGAAGTCCTATGTCCCTACATTAAGTTACCAAATGATTTTATACAAAAAATATGTTTTTGGGTCTCTGGTGGCGGTCCCCTAAATGTTCGGGCAGCCCCCTAATATATGTGGGAGCCGTCGCCTTTCCGGGGGCCGTCTGTTTGTTTTAGCAGAATTTGGAAAACTTTGAAAAATCATATAAAATCAACCGTAAGTCTATAATTGTCGTGCCACCTGCCATTTTAAAAATAATTAAGTCTAGTTTCATTTAAAAATACTTCTAATTCTTCATTCTAAACTTAAATAATTCATAAATGCAAAATACTATATAGTGGTCAAAACTTTAAGTTCCGTTTTAAAGTAAAACTTGTATTTTATATTTTCCTTTGAGTTGGGTATTTCTAATTGATATATCTTTGAAAAATAATGTATTTTTTATTTCAAAATATTAATCTTAATTAATTTTTGAAATGGGGAGGAATTATTTTATTTTCAAATCAAATCAAGCTAGGTATACATCGTTATATCTAATATTGTTGGGACTAAAAAGACTTCAAGGACACTAAGAGTTACTACTGCTCTGGTACATAATGGAAACTATACTAAGTAGTTAGTAATGGTAGTATAAAGTTACCACTGCTAGTTACTGTTGTTAGTGTAATTTACTACTGTCAGTAGAAGTTAAGACTGCTCAGAGTTAAAGACTGAAAATATGCTAAGTAGTTACTATTGTTAGTGCAAAAGTTACTACTGTTAGTATAATTTAGTACTGTTAGTATAACTTAGTGCTGCTAGAGTAAAGTTACAACTGTTAGCGTAAAGTTAGTATTGTTGGTACTTACTACTGCTTATGTTCAGTTTATGCTGCTGGTTATAAAGATACAACTGCGGAAGACTTACTGTTGTCAAGAGGATAAAGACGGATTAAAGACATATCAAAGACGTGTGAAAAGATATATATGGATGTAATCTTTGTGTATATCTTATAAAGTTAGGAAGATACGTATATTTTTAGAATTATAGAAGATATTCTAAGATTTGTAGTTATCTTGTAAAGGACTCCTTGGTATATAAAAGGAGGTCCTAGGTTAAGGTGTTAGATATACTTTTCGATAATAGTCTTTAGATCGAATTCATAGTTTTGCATGCTTCAAGATTGTAAACCCTAGTACTAGTTAAGAGTACTCGTATTATTGATCTAATAATATGGAAGCTTTTTGTTACATCACTTGTTCATTCATATTTACTGTTCCATTGATATTACTTCTAGAGTATTAAGGTGTAGATTCCGCATACACTTTAATATACACACAAAGTCTCTACTATTGTTATTTTGGATTCATCCAAGGTAACATACTCTTTACAAGGTAAAGAATCGATCAAGGTTTGGGATCAACAAGTGGTATCAGAGCCTGTGCTTTGAGAAACTTTGATCTAGAAGACATGGAGTTTGAATCTACAAACAGTGGTACTACTGCAAAGCTTCCTATACTTAAACTTAGTGAGTATGAGATGTGGGTAATAAGAATTAAATAGTACTTTCAGATACAAGACTATGCTCTATGGGATGTCATAAAGAATGGTAATTCATGGGTGTTTATACCACAAATAGCACAAGAGAATGGTACTTTAGTTACTGTCACACCCCCAGACGGGGCCTGGATGGAATACGTGTCCGGGGGCGTGACGTCATAATCATCCGAACACAAAGCAATAAAGAATGACCACTAATCATAGACGTTTAAAAAAGTGTACTCGTTGCATAAAAGAAAATTTAATTAAGTTTTACAACCGATCATATGAAATTTAAATGTAGCGGAAGCATAATAAAGTTTGACAATGACAACGAGTATATAAATAGATAAGTCTTGAAATTAGCGAAGTCACATAGTACATAGACTCCATTTAGCATCAAGAATCAAGCCAAGCTAAGCACCTAGGAAAACATGTTTAAAACGTCAACATAGTATTGGTGATTTCATAGGTTTAAGTTAATACAAGAGTGGACCACAAGATTTCAAAACGTATGCAACTACTATAACAGATACACCATCACATAAAAAGTATTTACTTTTACACTAAGCTCATGACACCAATGCTAATAACAACAGGGCATATCCTATCATGCCACATAGTATTCCTATCCTAACTGGTGTCCCAAACAAAGACCACCACAACGCACATCGACATGACATATATCCGTTTGTTCTTCGTTAAGTGGAACCAAAGCAGATAGGGATAATTAGTCCCAATAGATCTATTTACGCATTCACGCTCACTTAACCAATCCAATTGGCCATAGGTAACTAACGGTTTATGATAGTTCGGGCAATAGTGGTGTGTAAGCAACTTAGGCAACACATAAACATATAAAACTCACGTTAAGAACTTGTGTCTAATTTTAAAAGCAAACAATGTTTCTCACCCCAAAGTATAAATCATTTGTAAATCAGTAAAAACGTAGGGCTATGAACTCACCTTAAGCAAGTGGTGAATCGATAATCAACGAAGAAGAAATAAAGCCGAAGAATCCTACACGCGACCTAAATAAATGACGCGTCTTAGGTAAACAAAAGATAACCGAAACTTGTACGACACGCTTTCAAGAGAAAAGACATCCATATGTGTTTGTGCTTTAGTTTGTTTAATAAAGTATGACTAAATAAAATTACAAAGTTTTTTGTTAAGTCTTAGCGTTTATCCAAAAATTACTACTTTTTAGAAAGTTTATATTTTAGGAAAGTTTTTAGTTTCAAGACGTTAATACCATCCCCTATATTTGTTAAGTTTCTATATTTTCAAAATACGCTAACTATCCATAATCGCTTAACTTCCAAGTCCGATCCGCTAAGTTTTACCAAACTTACTATTTTTAGTAACTTTATCGTTTTTCCTAAAATATGTTAATGACGTCTTCTAATGATGCTAATCTATATATATATATATGTATTCCTATATGTTTCACTAGAGTTTAGAAAGTCAAAAATGTCCTAAAGTGTCTGAAAACCCTTTTTACTATTCACATCAGCTCACTATTAATTTGGTTATGCCGAAAAATATTTCAAGTTTCATTTGGCTATAACTTGGCCGTTTTAAGTCTGATTTTAAAGTGCAATATGTGAAAAACTATCTATTCAAAACAAGCTCTTCAAAAACTACTTTTACACCTAATGAAGACATTTTTAGGTCGCTCAAAACCTCAAAACTAATTCGGATCAGCAACATGTCTTTTCATAAATACTCCAAAAAATCCATCCAAACGCCACAATAGTGCTTATTCTAGCCTAATACCGATCACTACCAAACCAACCAACAAAACCACACTTAATCTAACCTAATCCCATCATTACTATTATTGCAACCCACTTGTTCACTCATCCTTTCCATAACAATGATATGAAATTTTAAAGAATGCATAAGAGTAACTAGTTTGAAAACCATATTGTTTATTTTTAAAATATTTGCACAAACACAACAAGATATGTAAAAGTTGATCAAGAGTTAGAAAAGGAATGAAAGTGATGACAAAAGTACACTTACAAAAGTGAGATGAACAAGGATGAACACACAAGATCAAACCCAAATATGTTGATCTTAAATAAACCCTAAAAATGATGAAACCCTAACTCTTGAGATCTTGGAAAAACCTTGAAAAAAAACTATGATCAAACCTTTGGAACACCCTTGGATATGACAAGAAATGAGATTGGAATAGATGGTTCTTGCTAGAAATCAAAATCTATGAATGTGTTTGTATGGATGTTTGTTGCCGCGACTCAAAAGGAAGCAAAACGGAGAGAAAGAAAATTTTGTAAGGCAAGTATTGTGATGAATGACCTAACTTGTGAGAACATGATGTATTTATAGTGCCAAAAGGACCTAGGGTTAAGATAATAAATGAATCATGGCTTGGTGAAAGGCTTATCAAAATGGTGCACCAAGGACCTTATGGTCCTTGTGGTTCGTGTGTGGCTAGCAAAAAGGAGGAGGGGACCAAAACCCTTTTCTTAGACACCAAGATAAAATGTTATTGGTTAGATTTTTACTAGTGCTCAAGTGGTCAAATTCTTGTAAGTGTATGTTGGTGCATGGCAAGGTTAAGACAAGGGGTTACTATCTCCATTTCATGCATGCATAATGTCAAAAATAAAGTGAAATGATTCTTCTTGATTTAATTTGGGACTTGATGTTGTGTTTGTTTGAGTTGGGATGTACGAATTTAACAAGGGAGGAGGAGGAACGAAATTTTTGACATTCCAACTCAATATGGTTGATAACTTGAGTTTACACGAAAAGATTGCGGGTTTTCGGGGTTCCGTTTGATCAAAAACGCGAAAAACATAAAACGCACACGATAAACGTAATAATCGCAAACGAGAATGTATACAATCCACGTAACAATTTAAAATGATGAAATAACTCATATAAAATGCAGACTAATCCAAGTCCGAAGTCAGAACGCATCCGATGACGTTTTTTAGATTTACGCAGTTTAACTTCCCGGTAAACTGTCAGATTCAAACGTAACATGTAAAAGTCAAAGATAATAATCAGAAAGGTTTAAAATGTTGACCTGAAATTTATGGGGTGTGACATCCTTTCCCCATTAAAAGATCTTTATCCTCAAAGCTCAGGACGTAGCTTAAGACGCGGATTTAGGGTTAGCGAAAAGATGAGGGTACTTTTTCTGCAATTGGTCTTCGCGCTCCCAAGTATACTCGGGACATCTTCTTGAATTCCAACGGACCTTCAAGATTCGAATGCGACTTTGCTTCAAACGTTTAACTTCGCGGTCCATAACTTCAACCGGTTCTTCAATAAAATTGAGCTTGTCGTCGACGTGGATTTCGTCCAACGGAATAGCGAGCGGTTCGTCAGATAAGCACTTCTTAAGGTTTGAGACGTGAAAAGTACTATAAAAATGGCTCAGTTTCTCGGGTAACTCAAGTCGATATGTAACCGTTCCAACTTTGGTGAGAATCTTAAAAGGTCCAATAACGAGGGTTCAGCTTTCCCCGTTTGCCGAAACGTATCACTCCTTTCTAGGGCGATACTTTCAACATAACCTTATCCCCAACTTGAAACTCTAATGGCTTACGTCTCTTATCAGCGTAGCTCCTTTGTCGATCACGTGAAGCTTATAGACGATGGTTGATTTGGATAATCTTCTCTGTTGTTTCACGAACAATTTCTGGGCCAGTAAGCTGAGCGTCTCCCACCTCGGCCCAACAGATAGGTGACTGACACTTGCGACCATACAACACCTCAAAAGGTGCAGCTTTAATACTCGTATGATAACTGTTGTTGTAGGAGAACTCTATCAATGTTAGATGTCTATCCCATCCCTTTCCGAAGTCCATCACATACGCTCGTAGCATGTCTTCTAATGTTTTGATGGTCCTCTTACTTTGACCATCTGTTTGTGGATGGTAAGCCGTACTCATATCCAGTTGAGTACCTAGGGCTTCGTTCAACGATTTCCAAAAATGAGACGTAAATTTACTGTCTCAATCAGAAATAATCGAAACTGGCACTCCATGTCTCGAGATTACTTCCTTCAAATATTGTCTCGTTAACTTCTCCATTATGTCGGTTTCCTTCATTGGTAAGAAATAGGCAGACTTTGTGAGTCAGTCTATAATTACCCAAATTGTATCTTGACCAGACGGCGTCTTAGGTAACTTAGTAACGAAATCCATAGTAATGTTCTCCCATTTCCATACTGGGATTATGGGTTGAACCAACAAACCGGATGGTTTTTGGTATTCTGCTTTAACCTTTGCATAAGTCGTGCATTTACTGACATACGTGGCAATTTCTGCTTTCATGTTGGGTCACCAGTATAGCTTCATTAAATCTTGGTACATCTTTTCCAATCCAGGGTGGATCGAATACTTTGACTTATGCGACTCGTGCATAATCAAAGCTCTCAAGTCACCAAAATAGGGTATCTAACTTCTATTCTTCAAACACAACGTTCCGTCTGCACATGGCTCCAGATTCTTAATCATGTCGCACAAATCTTTTGTTCTAAAATTCGTTTCCTTTCTTGCCTCAACCTGAGCATTTAAGATCTGCATAGGGAGGTTTAAACCAATTGTCATAACCAAAGCTCGGACTTGTAGTGGCTTAGGTCTACTCTTTCGGCTAAACGCATCAGCTACCACATTCTCCTTTCTTGGGTGGTAACGTAACTTACAGTCGTAGTCACTTAACAGCTCTAACCATCTACGTTGTCTCATGTTCAACTCTTTCTGATTGAGAATGTGTTGCAAACTCTTATGGTCAGTTAACACAACGCACATCGTGCCGTAAAGGTAATGTCTTCACATCTTGAGAGCGAACACCACAACTCCCAATTCAAAATCATGTGTCGTGTAGTTCTTCTCGTGGATTTTGTGTTGGCGGGATGCATAAGTTATGACTTTCTCCTTCTGCATCAACACTGCGCCTAATCCCTTGTGAGAAGCATCACAATATACTACGAAGTTTTCACTTCCTATGGGCATTGCCAAAATCAGTGCACTACATAACTTTTGCTTCAATGTCTGGAAAGCAGTTTCCTCCTTTTCACCCTAATTAAACTTTATACTTTTCTGAGTCAGCTTCGTCATAGGCTTGGCAATCTTGGAGAAACCTTCGATAAATCATCAGTAGTAACCGGCAAGACCTAGAAATTGGCAAATTTCTGTTGGAGTCTTGGGTGATTCCCAATCCTTGATTGACTCAATCTTCGCAGAATCAATGTGAATGCCTTCACTATCAATTATGTGTCCAAGAAATTGTACCTTTGATAGCCCAAAGTCGCACTTCAGAACTTGGCGTACAATTCTTCCTTCTTGAGCAACTCTAAAATTAGTCTAAGGTGTGTATCATGTTCTTCCTTGGTCTTCGAGTAGATCAAGATATCATCGAGGAACACGATCACAAATTTATCTAAATATGGTCCGCATACTCGGTTCATCAAGTCCATGAACACTGCCGGCTCGTTAGTCAACCCGAAAGGCATCACTTGGAACTCGTAGTGACCATAGCGGGTCCTAAACGCCGTCTTTGGGATATCCTCATCATGAACTCTGAGTTGGTGCTAACCAGACCTCAAGTCGATCTTCGAGTACACACTTGATCCTTGCAACTGATCAAATAAGTCATCGATTCTTAGAAGTGGGTATCGATTCTTTATGGTAAGCTTGTTAAGTTTATGGTAGTCGATACACATCCGAAAAGAGCCGTCTTTCATTTTGACAAACAAAACCAGAGCTCCCCAGGGTGAGGAACTTGGTCATATAAATCTTTTGTCAGAAAGTTCTTGTAGTTCAGTAGACAATTCATCTATTTTCGATGGTGCTAATCTATATGGGGATCGAGCTACAAGTGCAGCACCTGGGACTAAGTTGATTTGGAATTCAACTTGTCGTATCGGTGGTAATCCAGGTAAGTTTTTAGGAAAGACTTCTGGAAAGTCTCGTACAGTCGGCACGTCTTCGAGTCACTTCTCCTAAGACTTGTCTTTGTTTTCTTTCATCATAACCTGAGCCAGAAATAGTTGATAACCTTTCTCCATATACTTCTGGGCCTTTACACATGATATAATGCTCAACGATGATTTCTTCTCCTTGTCACTTTTGTCTCCTTGAACGATCAAAATTTCGTTTTCGTAAGGAATACGCACTATCCTCTAGTCACAGACAATCACTGCATGATTCTTTGCTAACCAATTCATGCCGATGATAACGTCGAAACTACCCAAATCTATGGGCATCAGGTCGATATTAAATGGATGTCCTAACAATCCTAATGTACAGCCTCTAAGCACAGTGTAGGTTTCTGAAGTTCTTCTGTCAGCTAGCTCGACAGCGTAACTAATGTCTAAGGCAAAGGGAATGATATCTAGCAATGCACTAAAAGTATTTGACACAAAACTTCTATCGGCACCCGAATCAAATAACATATAAGCATGATGATCGTTGAGAAGGAACGAACCTGTGATAGTGTTGGAACCCGGGTTAGCGTCACCTCCTCCTAGGACATATGCATTGCCTCTTGCATCAGGAACTCTTTCTTGGTTCCCACGGTTTTGGTTCTTGACTTTGGGACAATCCTTCTAGTAATGTCCTTGTGCACCACACTCAAAACACGTAATAACTCCCTGATTCGGCCCTGGAGTTCCTTGAGTAGATTCAGTCAAAACAGATCTGCAATCCCGGCCAGATGTCTAACCCTCTTACAGTTATGACACTTAGCAGTACACTGTCCTTTGTGGTGTAGCTTACACCTATTGCAGAAAGGAAGTGTTCCTTCATAACTATTCTTCTTATTGTTACCAGCCATATAGGATCTAGTAACATTCTGACCTCTAGTATTCTGTTGTTTATGGGGTGGTTGTTGCCTACGATTGTTTCTATAGTTGTTGTTCAATCTCCTTTTGTTCTCTGCGTTTCTTACAGCATAGCCCTTCAACTTTTGATCCATCAAGTTGTTGGCAATTCAAACAACATCTTGTAGTCTTGTGGGTTCTGCAGCAATTACATTCCCTTGGATATTATCAGGAAGACCTCCAATGAATTTCTCCACCTGATCTTCCTCCTCGAGGACCATTTTGGTACACATCATGGTAAGTTCTTGGAACCTTTGAGTGTAAGTAGCCATGTCATTGTTCTTCACTGATAAATTCCATAACTCGGTTTCCATCTTTTGGATCTCATTTCTTGGGCAGTACACTTTAGTCATCAGCTTCAACAGCTCTCTCCATGATAAAGCGTATGCAACATCAGTTCTGATGGTTCTCTTGTGAGAATTCCACCATGTTAATGAACTGTCGAGTAAAGTGCAGGTAGCATACTTCACCTGATATCTCTCCGGATAGTTGCTGATGTGAAACACAGTTTCCATCTTTTCACTCAATCTTATCAAACCAACCACACCTTCTGTTCCTTTAAAACTCAGTGGTTGACATTTCATGAAATATTGGTAAGTACATTCACGAGCACTAGACCTGTCGCCTCTTCTATTCACATTACGGTTCTCATTACCGTCACTGTTGTTGCCTTCATTATTTCCATTTCCAGTACCATTTCCATTACCATCTCCTCCTCCATTGTCATTCCCATTCTCGAGTTCAAGATCTCGGTTAACCCGGTGAGCCTCTAGAGCTGCGTCCATATGTTGGTTGATCATTTCTTTAATTGCGGTAGAGGTCATACCGGAATGAGTGTTAGTCATTGTTCTACATCACAAGACACAACCCATGGTGAGATTTTGAAATGAATACACGATTATTAGATAATGATAATTTAATACATGCTATGAAATAAAATATAATTACAACACGATTGCCAGAACGAATAAATAACAATATAGATAAATAAGCTAGAGAATCAAAACAAGCTTTTCATTTCAAGAATAAAAGCATAATTCGGTTACAACCAAAATCCAAAATAGGTACATGATCCATAATTATTTCTACTGCTAATATCTAGACGTAACCATCAATCTAGTGTCCTACATGATCATGGTACAGCTAGTCTAAGGGCGAAAACCCAAACGTATCTCAACATATGACTCCAACCTCTTAAGTCTCCCTCGAGTATCATTGCGATCCCTACGAACCTGACGAAACTCCTCCTGTGAAAGAGACATATAAAGTCGAAGACTGTTCACATGATCCCTCTCGATATCCAACATAGCACGAACCTTGAGATTCTCCAACCTCAAGCTGTCAATCCTCTCGATCATCCCAGCTCTCTCTCCCCTAGCTATCAACTGATCAGCCTCCAACTGTCTCTGAACAGTCTCAATCCAGACAATCCTATCAATACGAACCTCAAACATGTGATGGTAAAAGCCATGCACAACATCATCCAAGTCAATCGGCATATCCTTGAATGACCTGACAACGCCATCCCTAGTGCCAGACGAATGAGAAGAATCCTCTCCAGCTGGCTCTATAATATCCTCCTCAACTATTGGTGCCGACATCGGGTCGATACCTACCTCAACCGTGTCTCCAGCACTACTGTCAGCCTCATACTCCTCTGTGTCATCCCTGACATCCCTAGGGTCAATCTCAACATGATCTCTAACATCATCCCCATCACCAATACCCAACTCCATATCAACCTCAGTCTTTATAGGATCAACCGCGGTATCCTCCTCTATGCTAGCCTCAGACAAATATGAATCTCTAAACCTCTTACGAGGTGGTAAGAGATCAGCACGGGTAGGAGCTAATGATCACATAACTGGTGTAGATGATGGTACAAAATCAATCGGGGATCTACATCTCTTGCGAGAAGGTCCAGCAAAAAGGTGAAGATGAATGCAGTGGTCTCTCTGATGAATCTCCTGATGACGACTCTGATTTAGTCGGTGGATACAAAGTAGATAATGGAGCAGCACACCAACGACAAAATTCCTCACTACGTCGTGGTGCTCTCCTTGTAGGGTAACACAATCTAGGTGTTACATCTCTAGCCGAAGATCCAGAATGAGCCTGATATGGTACATTCAAACCTGAAGAATGAACTGGCGAAGAATCTAAAGATGAACAAGAAGAAGAGGAGCGGTGGTCTGAAGAATAAGGTAATACACGCCTCCATGCTAATCTGCGAACTGGTAAAGGTCCAACTCTCTTCCTCGCATTCAACAACTTACGCGGCCCATTAAGATGGGTACGGTAAGGTCGACCAAAAGGAGTAGCCTCCCCGGGTCGGATAAGAATCCCTAACCGTTGACGAATCCTGAGCGGGGCAATAACAGGAGCAATAGGAAACTCAGATGATGATAATGGACGTGCTGTTACCCTGCTCCTCCAACAAGCAACGGTAGCAACATAAGGGTCCTGCGATGGTGGTCCATCAGAAGAATCAGGAGCCTTAGAAGAATCAGTGCATAAGAATGGTGAAATAGCTGGTAGCGGGAAAATGTGCTCTGGTGAAGACATCTCATCTGGTGAATCAAAATCGGAACCGGAATAGGGAACCAAGCCACACAATCTAGTAGGTGAAGCAACAAGAGTCGTCTCAACCACAAGAGAAGCAGATGAAATAACAGGAGCAATAGTAGAAGTCTCTGGAGCAACCCCATAAGTAGAAGGAATAACAGTAGGAATATCACCAAAAAGAATAACCCGAGAGGGCGGCGATCCCACACTCTCATCCGAAGAATCATAAGAAATAGCCATAGCCAAAGCTACCATGATATGCACAAGCAAAAGTTCATATAAATCTCCTTTATATGAAACCATGCAAGGTATAAAGAAGCGATGAAATGAATGGCAAGGTAAATATGGCAATATGTAATAGTCTCAAGTATATATAGAAATCTTATATATATATATATATATATATATATATATATATATATATATATATATATATATATATATATATATATAGCAAGGATAGACAACACGTAAGCACAGATAGATGCACATAGGATCACATACTAGTTATAGACCAAACCTAGTATAACTACTTGGTTCTCCGAACACAAAGCAATAAAGAACGACCACTAATCATGGACGTTTGAAAAAGTGTACTTGTTGCATAAAAGAAAATTTAATTAAGTTTTACAACCGATCATATGAAATTTAAATGTAGCGGAAGCATAATAAAGTTTAACAATGACAAGGAGTATATAAATAGATAAGTCTTGAAATTGGCGAATTCACATAGCACATAGACTCCATTTAGCATCCAGAATCAAGCCAAGCTAAGCACCTGAGAAAACATGTTTAAAACGTCAACATAATGTTGGTGATTTCATTGGTTTAAGTTAATACTAGAGTGGACCACAAGATTTCAAAACGTATGCGACTACTATAACAGATACAACATCACATAAAAAGTATTTACTGTTACGCTAAGCTCATGACACCGATGCTAATAACAACAAGGCATATCATATCTTACCACATAGTATTCCTGCCCTAACTAGTGTCCCAAACCAAAGACCACCACAATGCACATCGACATGACATATATCCGTTTGTTCTTTGTCAAGTGGAACCAAAGCAGATAGGGATAATTAGTCCTAATAGATCTATTTACGCATTCACGCTCACTTAACCAATCTAATTGGCCATAGGTGATTAACGGTTCATGATAATTCAGGCAATAGTGGTTTGTAAGCAACTTAGGCAACACATAAATATGTAAAACTTACGTTAAGAACTTGTGTCAAATTTTAAAAGCAAACAATGTTTCTCACCCCAAAGTATAAAGCCTTTATAAATCGGTAAAAACATAGGGCTATGAACTCTTCTTAAGCAAGTGGTGAATCGATAATCAACGAGGAAGAAATAAAGCCGAAGAATCCTACACGCGACCTAAATAAATGACGCGTCTTAGGTAAATGAAATATAACTGAAACTTGTACGACACGCTTTCAAGAGAAAAGACATCCATATATGTTTGTGCTTTAGTTTGTTTAATAAAGTATGACTAAATAAAATTATAAAGTTTTTCGTTAAGTCTTGGCGTTTATCCAAAAATTACTACTTTTTAGAAAGTTTCTATTTTAGAAAAGTTTTTAGTTTCAAGACGTTAATACCATTCCCTATATTTGTTAAGTTTCCATATTTTCAAAATACACTAACTAACCATAATCGCTTAACTTCCAAGTCCGGTCCGCTAAGTTTCACCAAACTTACTATTTTTAGTAACTTTATCGTTTTTCCTAAAATATGTTAATGACGTCTTCTAATGATGCTAATCTATATATATGTGTTACTATATGTTTCGCTAGAGTTTAGAAAGTCCAAAAATGTCCTAAAGTGTCCAAAAACCCCTTTTACTATTCACATCAGCACACTATTCATTTGGTTTTGTTGAAAAATATTTCAAGTTTCATTTGGCTATAACTTGGCCGTTTTAAGTCCGATTTTAAAGTGCGATATGTGAAAAACTATCTATTCGAAACGAGCTCTTCAAAAACTACTTTTACGCCTAATGAAAACATTTTTAGGTAGCTCAAAACCTCAAAACAATTTCGGGACAGCAATCACTTTTTGTCAAAAAGGTAACCAAAATCCACCCAAACTTCACAATAGTGCCTAGTCTAGCCTAATCTCCGTTCACAACTAATCAACAACAAAACTACACATAAATCTAACCTAACCTCATCATATCTATTGTTGCAAACCACTTTTCAACTCATCTCACCATAACTTATAAAACAACAAACATAATACTTCCATTTTTATTAAAGTTGTCAAGATATTTTGTCATTTCTTTTTAGAAAAGTAACACAAACACATGGGTTCTTAAACTTGAACAATATTCATAAGAATAAAAGAAATGAAACAAGAGATGACCAAGAAATATTTACAAGAATGAAAAAACAAGTAGAGAATCACAAGATCTATACCCAAAATCACTAGATCTATAAAACCCACTTATAAAATTAGAAACCCTAATTTTATAACCTTGAGAAAACCTTTGGAAATCAACCAACCAATACTTGGATATACCTTAGAAACCCTTGGAAATGAACTTAGAATGTTTGGATCTTGAAGAAAATCAAAAGTTATGGATGTGTTTGTGGGTGTGTTTGTTGCCGAGACCCAAAGGGAAGAAAGAAAGAGAGACAAAAATTTTGTGAGGCTATGTGTGAATGAAATGACCTAAACTTGTTATAGTGGGGTTTATATAGGAAGAGACATTAGGGTTTTTGGGTTAAGATGTGCCCCCATGTGACCAACACACACCAAAGGGGTGTGTCTTTGTGGTTTCGGCCGAACTAGCCCCAAGGACCCAAATGGGTTCAAATTTTGCATCATGGTTCATTATGGATGAATAAGTTGGTCATGTTGAGGTCAAATGAAGTCAAAGTATGTGCAAGAAGTCACATGTGAAGTTCAAACTAGTGAAGAGTGCATGAGGGTGACTCCCTTATAAGTCACTATCTTATGCTCACAAGATCACATGCATGGAATATCCAAAAGATGCTTCATGAATTAATTTAAGATGCATGGTGATGTTGTTAGGGTTTTAGGCGTCCAACATGTCAAACAAAGGGATGTGAACAAAATTTTTAACATTACAAAGCTTGACGGATGATAACTCGAGTTTACACGAAAAGTTTGTGGGTTTTTGGGGTTTCGTTTGGTCAAAAACACGAAAAACGCAATTTAAAAGATAAAACCCTAAAATTAATATCGAAAGTGATTAAAAATCACGAAACACTTAGAAAAGTTAAAATATCTCATATAAGGCCTAAATTTATTAATAACCGATGCCGGGACGCGCCCGATGACGTTTTTCAGATTTACGCGGTTTAACTTCCCGGTAAACTGTCAGATTCAAACGTAACATGAAAAAGTCAAAGATAATAATCGGAAAGGTTTAAAATGTTGACCTGAACTTACGGGGTGTGACATCTGCAAACACAATATAGTGATGCAACGCCAAGATACGGGTCAATTACAAAGAAGTATCGAGAAATGTGTACTTTACAAGTCGTGAACATAATACGGGCTGCAATATGTATTAGCAAAGATCATTTAACCCACCGTGGAAAACACAATATAGTGATGCCATGCCAAGATACGTGTCAATTACAAAGAAGTATCGAGAAATGTGTGCTTTGGAAGTCGTGAACATAATACGAGCTACAATATGTAAAGCTTACACGACAGTAGTTGCAATACGTAAAGCCTACAATAAAGTTGAAACAATTGATAAGCAATACGAAGTGAAACACACAGCCCAGAAACCAAAAGCATCCAAAGAGAACACAACCATCAAATAAAAGTTCAAAAAAAATGAATCATAAAAACCATCAACTAAAACAAGCAAAACCCCAAAACAATGTAATTAACTCTTAAAACTATCACAACATACCCAAAAAACACAAACATCAGCATATTAATCGACGAAACACAAAATCAGCATACTAATCGACCAAATTAATACCAAACACAAAACCCTAACTGTAGTTAAAACAATAACCGAATACAAACCTTAATCAAAAACCCTTAAATATATCATACCTTAACCTTAGATAAAACAATTAACATATATAAAGCTCAATCAAACAACATGCAAACAATTTTGAAACACTTACTAAAAAATAACTTTATCCCCTTCACTCCCCTACCAGAAACCATCATATAACCGTCACTCTCCCACCACAAAGCGTGACACACCCCATCTTTCAAAAGCCCTAAAATCAAATCCGATCAAAGACGCATGCACCCCAAAAATCAAATCCGAGCAAAAAACTCCAAAATTAAATCCGATGTTAAAGTGGGAAATAAGAGGCCGTGGGAAAGAAAGAGAGAGAGAGAGACATGTATGTGTTAAAGTGGGAGAGAAGAGGGGGTGGGAGAGGAGAAAGTGGGAAGAAAATAAAGATAGGTGATGAGTTGAAAAAAAGTATAGATAAATGTGTACTTTGTGAGTCGTAAACTAAAAAACATACTGATTTTAATTAAGAGTTTTAAAATGTGTTAATTTTTTATGATAAAAGTAATATAATTATATGTATAAATAATTAAAAATATGTAATTTGTTGTAAATGTAAAAGACAAGAACAAAAAAAAATGAGAGAGGAAGAGAGAATTATTATTGAGTGATGAATTAATTGAAGTACAGAGGTTACATGTAAAGCCTAAATATAAGGCTAAAACCCTAGCTTTCACCTAAAGATATAAGATGAATAGGCATAGCCCATAAGCCCATAAATAGCCCATAATAATATTTTACAATACTCCTCCTTGGATATTCATCGTTTATTATACGCCATAAACTGCCTCATTAAAAACCTTACTAAGAAAAACCCAATAGGATAAAAACTTGATGAAGGAAAAGAGTGTAGTGCGCATAATGCTCCTTCTCAAATTAATGCATATATTTCAAGCATCGAATGCTAATCTTCTGAACGAGTTGCTCAAATACTTTTGTTGACAACAACTTTGTAATGAAGTCCACCAAATTGTTAATGTTAAGAATAAGTCTTGCAATGATAACAAAATATATGTGTAGCTTCCAACTCAATATCAAATGCATTGGTTAGAAAATATACAATGTGTCTTCAAATATTTAAAGAGAAAATATACTCTTATGACGCATATTAATTGCAGAATTAACATCAAAACCTCAATTGCACTTATGGATGGTACTTGAGGACCACTCTTTCCTTAAAAACATGTGCAAAAACAATTTATATAATATGCGTCCAAACTGATTTTGATCCATATAAGGATTCATTCAATTTGATCAAATAACGTTATTGACAACTTTATTGATTGTTTCTAGAAGTTAAAGTTGTGAGCCATGCTTAAGGCATTATATATCCTTCATAGAATATGAGAGCTCTAATAAACCCCATTTAATTGCAGAATTAACATCAAACCCCATTTTAAAGAAAATTAAATATTTATCTCATAAAATATCAATAAGATCGATAGATGTCTCTTAATAATCAACTTATTGTTTTTGTGAATTTATTTATTTCACAATTCAAGTATTTAGAGCACATAACTTTAGAGCTCTTATTTCGGTTTCACACAAAAAACCGATTTATATCTAATAGCTTTTACACATTGACGTGTATGAACTTCACGTTCCAATATTTTAGTATTTGCAAGATACTATGTCTTTTTATGTTGGCCAATCATTTCACTGAGTGCACATTTGGATATTAATTGATTTATGATCCGCATCATGCATAATAGCATGCAATATATTATATGTAGACAAATTTATCGACGTTGTTTTCTCTCTGATTCTATTCCATATAATTCAAGACCAGATAGAATTTATTAAGATCTCATTAGCTATCTAAGTTTCTTTGGAACCTTAATGTCTAGTGTCTCTTTATGAGACTATCATGGGGTCTTTTATACCTCGGACAACCATCTTGTTTTCATGCTTCATATTTTTCATCGAGGATTTTATTTAGAATCGATTTGTCTACCATGCTTGAGGCATGTCATAATAAAATAGTGTCCTTGAGGGACAACTTATAATCTGAGCATGAGTAGCTGAAATTTTGTATGGCTATTAGATTATCCATTGAATAATAAATTCATAAAATTTCTTTCGAGGATCAATAGAATATGATAATTCATTCTGAATTTGCAGCTACTTCTCTCCTCCTGAAGGAATTATCCTTCTTCTATATCCAGTATATGTGCATTTAGGTGGAGTAATTTGCACAAGAAAAAAACTAAAATGGGATATGTTTGGTTTATAACCAAAACTAATTATAAAAGGGAGGATTTATAATAACATATTGGCATGATGCTAATTTTGTTGTTGTGCATATTATAATATGGCGCCATACAGCAACACAAGTTTTTTTTCTCATTTTCATTTAATAATTTAGAAGTAATTCATCGCATATTCATGATGAAATACTTACTCTTGAATGTTAGGCTCACATCGAGCTATTAATCATGCAAACTTGAGGTTGCAATTTAATGACCATTTAGACGATGCATCGATTTTAAACTCTAAATGGTTCATACAATGGATTTGTATGCCTACATATATCCATTTGTTTTCTTTCCAAATATTGGAGGGAGTTAGTCATCTAACAATTGATAGATTTAATAATCACTCTTTTGCAGAGATAACAACATTAGATTGAAGAATCTTATTCTTATATAGTTTTCGCATCATTAATGACTCGGGATGGTGTAACCGGTCATGCCAAAATATTATAATTATTGCTCATAAACTTATGTTATGGCAATGATTAGCTATTTCTAATCTTTGTTGAAGGCATGTCGAGGAAGATACGAAAAAAATATATCCTTAATTTTGAACTTCGTTCCTCATGACAAATTTTCTTTTACAGAGCAAAATGTGCTAGCATAGATTCTTAAATCTATGAATAATGTGTAATATCTTTGACACACTTGTATTTTGCATACATCACATTGCATTTTTGCATAAATAACATTTTTATTTGCTTATTTCTTCTTTTATTTTGCCACCTATAGTGGTTTGTCATTGTCATACTACCTCGATCATATCCTTTACCATGATAAATGATCTTTAAACGTTTATCATTACATTATCACATTCACATGAGGGAATGATGATCTTATATTGATCATTTTATCTCATTCACTTGAGGGAATGAAGATCTTTATGTTGATCTACTCAACTTTAATATTGCAACTTGATGTTGCCAACCAGTTTCTTTGAATTAACACGACAATAATTAAATTCACCATGTCCATAATCACGATATCTACATGAGTATCGTTATTGAGTCACATTCAGTTGAGTGAATGGAGCAAATTTAGTAAACGGGTTTATCGTGTTTGTTCAAACATACCTATTGCTTTGTTAATAAAGAAACTTATATCAAAGCATCATTCTCGATATATGGGAATATTCGAGACATTAACCATCTCATCGCATTTTTTCTTTTCATCATTTAGATGTAATACTCAATATTAAGAAAAAATGCTCGCATTTACAAGATTTTTTTTGCTTTTGATGGTCAAATCTTTCTTTTAGATTTTGACATACATTTAACGGATCTTTTACCGTTAGATCTAACACGGAAACTGTGAGACCGAACTCGCTTATGGTTTTTTATGCAACTTAAAGTGCATTCAATTATAGCGAGCTTTTGGGATAATTACTTGCTTTTATGTGGTATCATGCCCTTTAGATTTTATCATAATTTAACGAATCTTTCATCGTTAAGTATTCCCTTTTAAGATCATCATGAAAAAGAAGATGAGGGAATACCACTATTGTGGCACACTCTTGTAAAGAGGTCTTATTTTCAGCTTAGATTGATTATCTCAAAAGTTAGATGGAACTCAGCATGAAGAGTCTAAGGGAGACGGTCTTTTCCTGATATGTCAAGAACAACAAAATCAATATTTAAAAGCTTTAAATTTAACATTCTACGTAAAATGACAAAAGTATCATTTAGCAAAGATTGCATATATCATCGTATAAGAATTTTTCTTTTTTATATAACGCAAATTTGCATGGGAATATGTTAGCTACAATAAACTGTAGCAAATTGGCTACAATTTTTTGCTATAAATCGTGAGTCCCTGAGTATGAAAGTGGGTCCTGAGTCTTTTATGCGGGTCCCTGAGTCATTTTTATGTATTTTTAGTGAAGGATTGTAAGTAGTTGGCTACAAAAACTGTAGCCAAGTTATCCCCAATTTACATATATTAACATAAAATCAGTTTTGATTTACTTATAATTATAATGACAGTTCACATATACTTTTTCGGGTATAGAATAGATGGTTTAAAGCCCATATATGACAATTTCATCATGGTAATAATTATATGAATAAGTTATCAGAAACACACACATGTCTTAAATAGAAACAACGAGGTGGTTGTTGCCCGCGCGTTGCGGCGGGGCTGCCTTGGTATTGTCAGCTGTGATAGCATATTTCCCTTTCCTGTTATTCAAATGATAGATTACACATTCATTAATTACATCTTATGAAATTTGTCACTCACCTAGCAATGTGAAAGGGCGTTGATCCATCCAGGTTGGGCAAGAAATGGTCCATGTTGCATGCAAATAATGGGATTATGGGAAACTACAATTCTTCCACAGTATGAGACACATGATAATATAGCCAATAAAAGGGACCATGTGTTGGTCACTTAAGTATCATTTAAAATATGAGCATCATAGTTAAGAGAATGGTGTATATCTGGTAGTTTCTAATCAATTACAATCACATGGACTATATATTAATCTATTGTTAGCTTTTCCAACTCCAAATAATCTCAGTCAACCTCCCTAATATGATGACAGCATTTAACATGGCCACTTATAAGTCAATCTTCTTTTGAACCATACTTATTGCAACCATCGTCAATCATCATCTAATGGTATATCAAAACCTGACCATCATGAACGCGCTGTCACCTAAGTTGTCAGCATTAAACCCCTGCAAAAGAATAAAAAAAATTGTTGCATTGCTTTGCCAATATCAAGAAGAAAAAGATAACTTGATTGAATGTTGGGAACGAAAACGACAGCTCCTTTTTAAGTTAATTTCTGGTTCTAGTTTTCGATTAAGAAGAACTTATATCCACAATGGATGTGTACTATGTGACACACTCTCCCAGTCAGGCAAGCTAAAACTTAATCGCCAAGCACAACAGGTAGTCCATTTCTGTTATCAAAGGCTCAAAGCATAAACCAATTTCATTAATAGCGTGTCGTATCCAAAAAAGTATATCCAGAACTGAATGGAGAAGTCTAAACCAATTTATATTGAAATGGGTCAAAACGGGCCAATTTATGTTATCAAAGCATAAACCAATTTTATAAACTTAATCCTACTTGATAGCCTAATGCATCCATAAAACTGAATAGAAAACTATACCCAGAAAAATTGCTAAACCTGAGTGAAGTCAAAAAGATTACTATACTGATACAAAACTCGGAAAGAACAATTTTTTTATTGAAATGGGTAGAAACGGGTCAATTTATGTACTACCATTGACTGACCATTCCTATTTACAAAAAGATAGCCTAACTTTATCAGATTGGATAGGTTATTTTCAGCAGCCCTTTAGGTGTGTTGACACATTAATAAGGGCTGTTTGCATAGCTTATTTCAGCAGTTACTTGGCTTCCGAAACATGTTATTAAGGGCTCGTTAGATAGATATGATTATCCGTAATAGATTATGTGTGTACATATGAAACACTATGCCAAGTTAATAAAATACGCAACATACCTGGAAAGGTATCATTCCTAGTCGCTGATGTTGGATAAACCCACCACACCCTCTGAACCACGGCTCATGAATCACAGCTCCTGAACCACAGGCCTTGAGACACGCCTCCTGAACCATAACCGATGAAAAGCTCAAATAACAGAAATAATGAAAGATAACACAAACACCCACACTTAAAACTTAAAAACTGCCATAAGCATCACCACTTTTTTTGGTTATTCATAATCGCACCATAAAAAGAAAGTTGCACTAAAATGTATCAAATAATATATGACTTTATTACTTTTAAGTGTTCATTTTAAAATAAAATCGAGCAAATAAGTACTTTTATACAAACACTTAAAGAGAATAAGCACAGAATCACATGAATAAGCAATCTTAAATACCCTCATAATGTAAGACAAAACTTACATTGTTCCACCAATTTGTAGGCAGCTATGTGTGTTCTCTTCTTCATTAGCTCTCGCGTCTGCAAAAGCAATTCCAGTACATTACGTTTTTAGGAGAAAAAAATTTAAATATTTGATAATCGAGTCCACTACAGTTAAAGAAAATGCTACCTGAGACCGCGCTCCAATTGCACTCATAGACGCATATCAGGGCATATACAATTGCTTATTTACTGACCGTTAGTCTATTAGCACCTCCACTGATAAAAAATCATACTTGCTGCGTTAGAGGATTCAGCAAACCATCTTCGTCAAAAGCCAAGGGTTGAGGTTCACCTTGTGCTGCAACCACAAAGGTTATTAAAATCATAGAAACTTCATGAAAGATACTTAGGTGAAATCAGAGAATTAATGAAACTTAAAATTATAGATTGGGGACAAAATTGTAAACACGTAAAGGCTTATCATTACAAACGTATATATACAGACTAAAAGGCTAACTATAAATATACAGACTACACAACCTTAATAGACGCCTACAAAGGTCGTACCTTTTTATTCACCTCTTCTTCTTCATGATGCTTCTCAAAAGAAGTCTTCTTCCATGTAATTGAGAAAGAGTTCATTATTCAGCCAAAATGCTTCTATCCTGAACACGTATTTTGTAAAAGAGCGTGAGTGCTTAAATTTGATTATCTTTGATACGATTTTGTTTAATTTTCAGTGAAACATTTATTCAAATTTTCTTTATCAAAATAAGTACATTTAACTATAGATTATTATTGTAATGCTAAAGTGTTTTCAAAAGCACAAAATAAGCATATGAAAATGTCAAACGGGGAAATCTTATAGTCTTTTTTCTCTTTACACTAAGACAAAAACATATACCTTTTTTTAACATTCGAAACCAAAGTAGTAAAATTAAGACCCTTGTAGCACCTCAATCATATTTAACCGCAAATACTCATGGATAGTATAAATTCATAACCTGTAAACCCTAGTTTCATCAAATTAACAGATCTTAGGGAACTAAAATCCTCGATCCCAATGACCCACAAAATTAAACACAAACCCACTGAAATCCCTCAATTAACACATAGTTTCAACCAAATAAAAAAACTCGAAAAAATACCTCAAAAAATCCGCAGAAGCTGGTAGTGGGTGTTCTTCGTAGGGGTTCTAGTGTTGGTGGTTCCGTTGTGGTAGTCGGCTGATATGTGAAGAGAGAAAACACACTTCTTCATCTTGTTTTCATCTAGGTACTGCTGCTAGTGGATGTTGGTAGATACGTCCCAGAAACATCATGAGTTACAATGTGTTATGGATTTGAGTAGGTAAATAACTTAATGGGCTGGAGAAAACAGGCTAAGTGTAGCCCAATGCCAAAACGACAACACATTTGGTCGTTTTTGTAACGATCTTTAGTATATACAAGTTTTTCTTACCCGCGCGTTGCCGCGGGACCATTAAGTCAATGCTTTGAATTGTATCTATGTTGCAATTAGCTTAAATAATTCCTCATTTAACAGTTTGATTATGGT
>BQNB010087983.1:13662-27777 GCA_026074375.1 Tanacetum coccineum | reverse complement strand
ATACCCTGGTAACCTTAATTCAACACGTAAGCCTACTATAAGGTCTAACAGGATATACACTAGCCTCAACACTACCAAAACTCAAGGATCAAACAATAGGCTTTAAACAATTATCCACACAAACCAAATCTTTGTAGTTGCGTCTGAAGATGGGTAAAAAAATCCAGGCTGTTTGAGATGCATACTACTGATCATGTAATTTTTAATTTTTATAAATTTTGGGTATTAACAATTTTATCATACTTTGTTTGAATTATTGGTGATTATCAATTTTGTAAAAAAATTCGATTATTTTTATGTTTCATTTGGGATGAAGTTTTGAATTAGATTTGTAATGAATTAATGATGGTGTTTTATGCACACTAGGTGTTTGATGAAATGTGTCTAAAGCTAAATTTGTTATTAATCGAGTTTTTTCAATTGTTTTAGGTTGTCGAGATCACTTATTGAACCTAATATGAAGAAAAACAAAACTTATAGCAGGTAATCATTTTTATGATAATTAACGGATTTGTTTATGAACCTGAAATTGTACTTAATGTAAAACCATCCCTAAGATGAAGATGGTATCACAAAATCAGCCCACTTATAGCCTCGATGATGTTTTGTCATCATCATAGTCATCATTATTTCGCCAATTCTCAGTCGTCTTTTATCTCCTATAATGAATAAATGAATGCTTCATTTTTTAGTTATTATATTTTAATGATCTTGCAGGCTCACAGTTGATATTTGCTTATTTCAAAGGAATGATTTTTTTTATTATTTTCTCCATGTACTATCGAGGTTCTTGAATCTTGAACGAGCCCCACCCAACAACTGTGAGTTTTAATTCATCTTCTTTCGTATCAAGCTTTTCGTAATTATTTTCAAATTATCTTTTTATGTTTTACAATGGGTATGATTTAAATTATTTAATTGTGAAAATGATGTTTATAATATACTTGTTTCTAATTGATGATTTATAATTTGTAGTTTAATGTTAATGAAAGAAGATAAAACCATGGTGCTACATCTGAAGATGTAGATGACGAAATATCAAGTTGAAGGTGATAAACTTATACTGTCATATAAGAAAATGTTGTTTCAGGTTCTAAAGATAAGCCATCGTAACAATCAAGGATTCGTGTAGGAGAGGACGAGAAATGACACATAATGAAGCTGAGATTGCCCAAGTAACAAACACAACTTTTGCCATTGTTTTTTATGAATCATAAACGAAACATACTAAAAATAGAAAGTTTGCATCGTTCTTTTGTTGTATGATTGAAGAGGAGTTATGTCTGCAAAATCAGTATCGCAACAAGCACATGAGTTTTTGTCTAAGAATTCTTTGGCGGATTTTGTATCTTTTGGGACACATGTTCAGGTTTATGAATATGCCAGGTTCAATCAAAACATTCCAAGTTTTAACTACTTAAAGCATGTTGCTATGATTTAATAAAACCAAAACTCAATAACATTCATATACTGATGGCTGGCTATATAAGCAAAAGATTCGTATATCTAAAATACAACCATTTGTAGAGTTAAAACTTGTATAATAAATTTCCACCTCAAAATAATCAAATAGTCATTAAGTTTTTGTAGATAATGACTCTGAAATATATACATATATTTGTCTTTTTGCAGCCGGCTATAGTAACACAACCGCTACTTCTATGGAGTTCCAACAAACGACATGCAACTTATTTAGAGTAGAATTCCACCAGGTTTGTATATCTTGATTTACATTTTACCATTTGTCATTTAGATTGTGTGTAAATGTATATTCTGTATAATTGCATGGTTCTTGGCCAGTATATACCAAATTTGTAATTAGTTTAGTGTTCTTTTCCTTATTTACAGAATCCCCAATTGATGTCTTAAGAAAACATAATTCTAAGATAATGGATTTTATGTCTGAATATTTGACAAATGGGTTATAGGTTGGTTATGCTGTTTGAGGTTGCTTATTAAATTGTATATATAATTACCTAACATTTGTTCACGATATATCCAAAACATGCTTATTAAACTGTATATATAATTACTTGACCTTTGTTCACGATATATCGCAATAATTAGAATAAGTGTTTGGCAAATCAAAATAATAATTAGCTTAGCAAGTGAAATGACTAAAAGGGACATTTGTCTACTGGGTATATTTATTAATGAATTAAATATACTCTATCGCATATGGGCCCCTCAAAGGGCAATTTTATAATTTGAGAGTTAACCATACATGCGTTTTGAAACAGCAACTATATGGTTGCTTTTGGAAAACTGCGTTTTGTACCAACATAAACGCAGTAAATCATGTCTTCAATTTTCTTTGACAAAGACTGCCACTAACTTATTTGCGTTTTTGAAACAAAATAATCAAATAATTTGCCTCAAATCGCAATCCCAAACATCCTCTAAGTACGTAGTCATTTTATGTTTTATTATAAACGGTCTGTCTACTACTATAATCATTGTTTGCAGGCTAATGAAGTTTTGAGGACAAATTGAACCAACTCGGCGTGTAGAAGTAGCAGGCCATATGTACAGATAAAATTGCATGACAAAAGAACTATAAGAGCTATATGTAACCATAACATGACCATGTTTTTTATGTTGACAAGCATAACCCAAATTGTCCAATTAGTCGGGGAAAAGAGAGTGTGCAAATTGATGCAAATTGTATTATGCTTTTGAAAGTTGAGTGTACAAATTGTTGCTAAGTGTTTTTTTGTTTCAACACATGAACTTTGTCGTTCACAAAGTATTCATGGGGCGAAACCAGTTAAACTAAGTTACATGTGGAAACTGAAATACAAAGATAAGAACTACAAGTAGCACCAAAATCTCATATTGGTAACATAAGTTTTTTCTTATTCTTTGTGTTTCGGCTGTGTGTGCTCTTTCATTTGCACGTGTGCTGTTCATTGTGGCGATGTTGTTTTTTTTGTGTTTGTGCCGATATTAAGGTATGCTTTTGCTCATTTGTTGTTCTTGTGTCAGTTATTGCTCATAACTTGTAGTTTGCTCATTCAATTGTGTTGTTGTCTGCTTGTGCTTTGTTTATGCGTTCTCATTTGTTTGACTGTTGCTTATTGCTTGTTATAAGTTTGTATGCTGTGTTTTATTCGCTCATTAATTTTGTGGCTTGGTGGTTGCTACCTGTCATCATATTGCTGCTTTGTGATATGCATGTTCTGCTCTTTTGATGTGCTGTCGCTGAAGTGTTCTGAAGTTTATTTGTTTAGCTTTTTTTTTTGGGATGTGATACTCTTCTGTTTGTGTGATCCTAGTTCGTGGTTGTCTCATTATCTGCTCTTTTTTTTTTTGTATGTTAAAGCATGATGTTGTGTTTGTGGCTCATTAAGTAGTGTTTTTATGAGGCTTTAGGCTCATTTAAGTTGCTAGCTTATGTTGTACTATGTGGGTGCCTCTTATGGGTGGGCGTTTTGTTTGTGTGTTTGTCGTTGCTGTGCTTTTATTGATTTGCTCTCGTGTTGTTTTATCATGATTGTTTGCTCATAATGCTCAGATGTGATATTGATCAGCTTTGCTTATTGTTTTTCGCGTTTTTTGCTTGTTGTGTTCTTGCTCATTTGTACTTGTAGTGTTCATTTATGTTGGTGTGTTTTATTATTTGTTTATGGACTCATTTTGCTTGAGTTAGTGCTCATTAATTTTCGAATGCTATTGTGGTATGCCTTTTGTAGTTAGTTTGTTTGGGTTTTTGTTTTGTGTATTAATGCATTTTTGATGTGGTTTTACTTATTTCTGTGTCTTGTGTGTCTCATTATCTTCACTGTTTCTGATTATGTTTTGATTGTAGGTTGATGCTCTTGCTTTTGCTCATTGTCTCTCATTATTATTGCTCATTTTTTGTTCGCTCAATTTTTGCGTTATTTGTTTTGAATGTGTTGCCAATTGTTTTTTTACTTGGTCTCTTGTTTGTTCTTGACTTTTGATTTGTCTGTGCTCATTGATCCTAGCAAATACTGCTATTTGTGTATGATACAGAGATGGAGAATTCAAGCGGAGGCAAATGATGAGGTGTAGAAGCTTTCGATTACCGATATTGTACCTTCACAACAGGTTTCATATATATAACCATCATTTATTCAAACAATTGTTCAATCATCACAGACAAGTTACGAACCGCCAATCCCCAGTATATGTTGGATCAAGAGGAATCTGCTCAATGCCATAGTAAAAAAAGAGATGCCTGATTGAACATGTACGTATAAAATATTCATAATCTAAAAGGCACACTTCTGTAAATTTAAAAAGGACATAAACTATAAGCTAATTCATCACTAGCTGTTGAAAAAAGAATATTCCTTTGACTTTTTTTTTGTTTCAGTAAAAAAGTCATAGCTTGTGATTGTAATATTAAGGGAAAATGGCATAAAAAGGTACACAACTTAAAAGTCATATCCAATTAAGGTGTCGTACTTTTTTGCTTGCATATAAAGGTGTCAAACTTATTTTTTGGCCAATTTGGGTACTTTCGTTAAATATTTAACGATCATCCATTAAGTTTTTACATTTCAAGTTTACCGACCGCTACCACCATCACCAATCATCGTCACCACCACCAAGTCAATATTTCAATTATAAAATCAAAACATAACATATTTTTTTAACCGTAAGACACCTAATAAACCTGATTGTAGGTTGTGCAAAAATATGGCGTCTACACCATTATTTTATCCAAAAACACTCTAACTGGCGACTTTTTTGTTGACGAATCTATTCACAATACACAAATTAGAAACACTGCTCCCTTTAGTAAAAGAAAAGGCAATAAGCATAATACACTGGTGATCGATGACACAAATTTTCATATAAGTAGAGATCAATATTTTCATCTTTATTGTTTTCTTATTGTCTTTAATCATAAGACACTTGTTTCATAATAGCAAATCTGCTTCTGACGCCTTAAATCGTTATAAAACCTATTTTATAATGACTTTAGTGGTGGAGGCGGTACTTGGTAGTGATTGTGGTGGGGAGGCTTGGTGGTGGTGACGATGATCGGTGGTGTTGGTAGCGGCCGGTGGACTTGAAATGTAAAAACTTAAGGGATGATCGTTAAATATTTAACGAAAATACCCAAATTGGCCAAAAAAATAAGTTGAGCGCCTTTTTATGCAAGAAAAAAAGTGCGATACCTTGATTGAAAATCACAGTTAAGTTTGATACCTTTTTGTACCATTTGCCTTGATATTAAATGATACATTTAATAACATAATTTGGTCCAAGACAAGTAGAAAAAGGATCTGTACAGTATTGGGAACTAAACCAGCATTTTATGTGTGTTTAAAACCTCATCATATTTGGCATTTTTTTTAACCTTTTGTCATAAGCTTGGTTAAAGATATCATATAGCTGGCATAATGATGGAATACATTGTGATGTTAGATAGCAAATTTGTTTGCATAATCGTTGTTAACGATATCATATAGCTTTCATAAAGATATCAAAAAGCTCCATTTTATGTTCTATCTGTGCAACAATATAGTTTCTTGCTATATGTCATGGAAGTGTTAAGTTCTTTTATTTGTTGCAATTGTTTCATGTGTAAGATGCTTTTACTACTGATGTTTCAAGTGTTGGACTATTTAATGGTGTATATCATGACCATATTACATCTTTAATTTCCATTATCTATCATTTGGAACGACCTATATTTTCACATGAATAACTTTATGTAGTCGTTTCAAGTGTTAAGAGTAAAAAAGGGTCTTAAGGCTGTGTTGTGACAAAGATGAAAACTACATCAATGCTACAACAAACATCGCTTTTAAGGAAGTTCTTCGCAGATCATTTGGGGAATTACTACTATGTTGATCTTGGAAATGAAATACTTTGTTCGTTTAATGTTTTTTTTTAACGTGATTGTGTTAACCTTTTTACTTCATTTATTACCTTAAAAAAATTACTATTATAACTAGCCGCTCAACGTGCAAGCCCTTGAAGAGCTAGTTTTAAAATATATGATTGTAGTGGTGAATAAAGCTACACGTAACAAAAACAAATACAGGAAACAGCAGCATTTCACGTATTCTCACAAATTTAACAAAGTCGTGGTTGGTGTATTTGTCAAGTCCCCCAAATTTTGAACAAATTCCCGCACATAAACCCTAACCTAACCTAACCGGTAAAATTCATCTTCATTTCTAATTAATTAATCTTCAATCTAATATAATCTAATCTGATTGATTCATTAGATTTGTCTAGTGCGCGATGGCACTGTCAGTCTCCGACTTACCGGCGATGTATACGCTTCTTTCTAATTCCCTCAGCCGCGATGAATCTGTCCGCAAACCTGCCGAATCCAATCGCGATCACTTCGAGAATATGCCAGGCTTTTGCTCTTGTTTAATGGTATAATTTAATCATTCATTCTTCACATTGTGTTTTTCTAACAGCTTTACTTGTCCAAATTGAAATGTACTTCAACTTTAGGGTTTGTTATTACTTTAATTCGATTAGGATGTTGTAAGATGCAGAAACATGATTTTTGTATGGTGTAGGAAGTGATAACAGCCAACGATTTAGGAGTATGGTTGAATTGTTCACATGCCAAATTCACACATTACTGTGTGTGATACAAATGTTGGGTAAAATGTATATAAACTTGTGGATAGGGGTATGATATGGATCAGTAGTGTTTGTTTTGAGTTTGATTATCGGATTTTGGGGGTTCTCTGATGAATTCCGGAAATAGCTGTAGAAAAAAATAAAAATTTAAGAAATAATAAGGTGCGTTTAGTTGGAGAAAAAAATTCTTAATTTGCTGTTCAGTTTTGTAATAAAAAGAAGATCTAGTTTTTCACCGAACATAGAAAACTTGTTCATATGACATTGTTTTATATTTTAAAGAAAATAAGTGGGGTTACAAGGGAAACAAAGAAAACACAAAAAATGTGTTTTTCAGTTTCGTAAAATAATAATGTTCATTGGAACTATTCAGACTTCAGAGATAATGTTATCACAAGGTGGTTTCAAAAGTGTGTATCCTCTTCTGTTACTTTGTTGCTATGACAATACAAGGAAAAACGAGAAAAAAACTGTGCAAAACTTTGTTCGCTGGTCACCCTTTTTTGTCCAGTTTTCATTAGTTTACCCCTGCTAACCGAATTGGCGGCTCTTCGGGTCCCTGCTTAACCGGTTCAACCGACCGGTCCAGTTTTTATAACACTAGCTATATGGCTGGCATAGATGTAATATGTTATTATTATTATTATTATTTGGGTTAAGCCCATTTGACATGTTTACTTATGAATTCTGTGTACTCTTTTGTAATCTTTTCTTGATTTGTCCATGCTAAGTGTTGTAGTATATCTTGGGTTGATTGGTGTTGTAATCGAAGTATTCTGTGTACTCTTTTGTAATCTTTTCTTGATTTGTCCATGCTTTAAAAAAAAAAAAAAAGAAACCTTTCTTACTAGCATGTGCTTTTTTATATATCTCCGCCGTTCAAAAAAAAAACTTACGAATGGAGTGATCTTAGCCATGTTATATGTTTGGCTACTACTTTGGCATGTCAAACAGATGAAGTAAAAAAAGTAGCTAAAATGAAACATTGTTCAAATTGGGTTCAAAAAGTATTTAAAAGTCCATTTAATGCAGAAAAGAAAAGAAAACCTCCCAGAATTCATTTTATATGCAAATTATAATATTATTTTAATAATAGTATGCTTAAAACAAGATTTTATCTACGAAGTTGTAAAATTACGGACAAAAATTGTGTTTTAGGTCCACTAGATGCGACTACAAAACAACTATTTGTTTTGATTGGTTACCTAACCCGCGAGAGTTGCCCCTTATTCCACCCCATCTGTTGTTTGAACTTGAACCTAGATCAATCGTCTTTTGCTGATAAAGAAGAAACGTGGTTAAATTATTATATACCTATCTGTCATCACACTCTAAGTTATTTTTGCAGCACCTTCTGTCTTTTCTGAAATTGCTACTGTTTCTAACATCAGGGGTTCTTTGTAATTAACAGTATAGTGATTTGGAAGGAATTGCACCTAGAATCTGAGTTATTTCCTACCATCTATGTGCAGGTTGGCAGTTCTTTGGTCAGAGATAACTGAGGCCTTGTGCTGATGCTTGTACTATTGTTTTGTGTGTAAAATCATAGCCAAGTAGGTGTTTTATGGTTAATTTTTGGTTGCCAATTTTTGAGACGTTGGATCCCTGTTGAACAGATGGGGTGGTTGGTGGGGGGGTGGGTTGGATGGAAGCGGGGTTGGGGAGGGGGGGGGGGCGTTGGAGGATGTGGGATGGTTGGGGGGAGAAGGAGGGTTAGTGTGATAGCGATGGGGGGAGAGAGGCCTAAGTAACAAATCCACAGGGGGGCTAGGAACGGAAGAGTAATAGGAGGAGAACAGAGGGGAAGGGTATGGAGAGGGAAGAGGAAGAGGAGAAACAATACCGGGTAGCAGGGGGGAGAGGGGGGGGCGGTAGGGGGAGAATGGGGTACACGCGGGCGTGTGGAAGGATGAAAGCCGAGTGGTACTTTGATAAGGAGGGAGGGGAGTGTTTACTTTGAGGCGAATAGCACCAAATGCGAGGAGAGAATCTATGAGTCGGTTGTTTTAACAGACCAAGTGTCTCGAGGGTGTGATTTTTTTTTGGAGGAAGGAATCTATGTCAAACTGGCAAAATGGCAACCAAAAATAAAAATCGGCAAAAAAATGGCATTGGAAAATGGATAAAAAAATCGGCACAAGAAATGTTGAAAATGAGTCAGGATAAAAATAGGCCCACACCAGGACGAAATCTCCCACTAGGAAGAAATCGGCGAAATGAAAATCCCGGAAAATTAAAAAATAATGGCACCAGAAAGTCCCAGACCAGTGAGGAGAAGAAAACAGAACAGAATCGGCAAAACCCAGGAAGGTCTCAGGCAATATATCCAGGAATCCATGTTTCATCAATTGTTCTTTAACTGTAATGATATATATTATGCTGCTAAAACGGATTCAATCGTTAATGTTTTGGTTGGGATACATTAAATGTTTTTTCATTGGTTTGGATTTGCGACTAAGTTGTAATCGAAAAGTTTGAGTTTGACATGGTGAGTGTGGGGCGTGGGTTGTGGGGGTGGGGGAGGGTGGGGTGGGTGCGAGGTGGGGTGGGGGGTGGGGGTGGGGGTGGCGATACGGCGGTGAGGGGAAGGGGGTGGGGGGGTTAATCGCGGGTGGAGTCGGCGCGGGGCCCCGGATAATGTTGAATGTGGGTCGGCGCTATGGGTGGAGAGAGGGTTGATTGGTCGCGGGGGTGGCGCGGCGGGATGGGGGGGTAGCTGTGGGTGTCGGTGTGGCGGGGGGCGGTGGGCTGGGGGGTGGAGGGTGGGGTCTGGGATGGGGTGATGGTTGGGTCAGGGGTGGGGTAAAATGGTAATATAATGTGTGTATACATGTAATAACTGTTTAATATAAATGTTAGTTGTTGAGTTTGAAGCTGAGTCCGGCGGTTGCGGTTGTGGCCCGGGTTGCCGTGTAGGTCGGCAAGGGGCCAGAGGGGATCTCCTGCGGCGTCAACGTGCCCATAGAACCGACGGGGTGGCGGGGGGAGAGTGATAGGGTCCTCTGGTCGTCCGAAAAAAGCGCAGCTGGGGGTGTCGGACACGGCGGTGGGGAGTGGTGTGTCGTGGGCCAGTGCGCGCCACGGACCTCTGTTTACCTTTTATGCAACACACCTCTGACAACTTCTTACACACAATGCCCGCCCCCCCAAACAGAAGACTTGTCGAATCCGGCACACACACACCCACCTGCACCCCACCCCCCAGTAATTTATTTCACCCCACAATCGGCATCCATCCGCCCGAATGATTGCATTTATTCACAAATTACTGGGCCCAGGATTCGGCGCCCACACCCCCCTTTTCCGCCCCCCTCGGGCCTCACAGAGGATTCATTCTGAGTTTATTTCACCCAATCGTTGAAGAAGTAGGATAATGACAGCTTCTTTGGTCTTAATCGGAGATACTCCGAGGCACTTGTTGGGTCTTATGTCCGCAGGGCGCGCCGGCCGCAAAGGCGCAGTGCTGCTAGAGTGAGAGCCGGGTTTATCAGGATCGGCGGCGGAATGGTTGGGGGGCTAGACAATATGAGGCGGGCTAGCCGGGGCGGTTTTGGCCATTTCCCACCACTGATCCGGTTTCTTCCTGGACGTTCGTGGCTTGAACAGGCGAAGAGGCCTTGTAAGAAGGCCTCCCTCCTATGTTTCTGTTTTCTCCCTCACGCTGAGGGATATGGAAGAGTGAGGCAGAGGCCTACGACCCGCACGGACCCCTTCGTGCTGAAGCACTGGTTATCTTTGTTTTGTTTCACAAATTTCATTGCACAATGGTAGAGTAAAAGTCATGTAGTAGGTATGTTGTGGTGGGTTAAAGGGTTGGTAAGTGAAGTGTTTTTAGTGTATTTTGTTTGTGTCGTGGACCCAAATATCTTTTTGTTTGTTCCAGTAAAATATCTTTTTGATACATTTCACGAATTGGATAGTCTTGATGGGGTGTGTGTGTGCTAGGGCCATGCAGCACTGAGAAGGGGGGGGGATGGCGGGTGAGGTGTGCGGGAAGGGGGTGGAGGGGGGGGGGGTGGGCCCAAAAAACGGGGAGGGCGTGGGGAAAGGGGAGGGGGGGGGGGGTGCGAGGGGGGGAGGGCAGGATTTTGTGGACATTTGTTATGGTTATGGGGGGCGGGTGTGGGGAAGAAGGAGGGTTTAGGTTAGTTGATAGGATGCGGGGGGGTGGAGACGCGTTCCTGTCCGCAGTGGCTGCGTGCGAATGAGTTCAAACGTGTTTGTGGAGGGGTGCGACTGGAGGGGGGGGGGTGGAGAGCGCGGGGGGGCAAGTGGGCAAGTTAGGATGTACTGAATAACACCTACTTAGAAATATAGTGAAATGCTCATGAGTGTGGGATTGGTCACAGCCAGTCAGGAAGTAGGCTTGGTGAAGAGTGTAAGGCAGCGCTGGCTGGCCGTAGGGTGTAAGGCCCCATAGACGAAGCGAAAAGTGAGGTCCTGCGGGCCCAGGTTACCCCCCCAGGCGGAAGAGTATAAAGGGGCCCGCTCAGTTTCGTTTAGGCCCCTCGAGTTATCGGGGGGAGTGAGGGCCTAGGCGTAAAGGTTCAGCCCTAGGGTTTACTATAGTTTTTATTTTTTTTTCTATTTCTACGGAATCATTATGGTCCATGTTGCCTGTGACCTTGTTTTGAGGGTTTGCGATGTAGAGTGAGATGGTTATGTGTTCTTTTTTCTTCTTTTTTATTTTTTCGTGTTGGGAGTGGTTGTGATGGCTTTTGGATGTAGGAGGTTGGGGAGGTAGGTGGGGATTTGGTGACAAAGGAGGGGGGGGCCTGGGGACTGGTGGGGGGGCTGGGGGTGGTGGGGGGGGGGGTTATTGGTGGAGGGCTGAAGGCGGTGTTGGATATTGTGGTGATACAAGTAAAGGTTACTTGGGCGGTCAATATTATCTTGAGATGTGTGTGGTTTGGGGGGGGATAGGGATAGGGTGGCAGGGTAGGCTCGCGTGTAGGGGAGGGGGGAGGATGTTGGGGTTGTGATGTGGGGGGTTGTTTAGGATTTAGGGGTGGGGGTCGGGGGGGTGGGGGGAGGGGGGGGGGGTGGGGGGGGGGGGGGTGAGGGGGATGAGGGAGGGCAGTGAAGGGGGGGGGGAAACGAGGGGGGTCGGGGGAGGGGGGGGGCTAGGGACGGGGGGCGGGGGGAGAGGAGGGGGGGGGTGGGGGGGGGGGGGGAGGGGGGGGGACATATGTAGAAGAAGGGGGGGAGGGGGGAGGGGGGGGCGGGGGGGGAGGGGGGGGGGGGGGTGGAGGGTAAGACGCAGGCGGGGGGGGCCGGGGAGGGGGGGGGGGGGGGGGGGGGGGGGGGGGGGGGGGGGGGGGGGGGGGGTGGGGGCAGGAGGGGCGGCGGGGGGGGGGGGGGGGGGGACCGAGGGGGAGCGCGGAGGGGGGGGGGGGGGGGATGTAGGGGCGTTTTTAAAGGCTGGAGGGGGGGGGGGGGGGAGGGGGGGGGGGGGGGGGTGGTGGGGGTGGGCGGGTCAAATTATTTGGCACAGGCAAGGGGCGAAGGGGGGGGGGGGGGGGGGGGAAAGTTTTGGGGGGATGCGGGGGGGGACCAGTGGACCACAGGGGTAGGCCGAGAGGGGGATAGGGGCGTCCCCTCGGAATTCGTCAACAGTGTAGTATTACGAGGTACTCTTATCAGGAGGCGTGATGTAGGACTCGGCACTGCGGCCCTACGCGTACATGGGCCCTACGGGGGCCAGAGGAGATTTTACTGATCAACCGCACTAGAATACTATCACTCCGGGTCCATGACCTTCTATAGGTTTCTTGGCTTGCCTATTGCATTTGACCTATTGTCGCATCTAGTGGGTTGGTGGCTAGTTTTGCCGGTTTTTTCTAAAATTAGGTACTGTTTGATGTGATACTCTTTCATTTTTTATTTGCTGTGTATTTGTTGTTTCATCGTATACTTTTATCTGCTTGATGTGTCTGCCGTGATGTGTGTTACTCGTTAGTTGCTGGATAGTTAGGGACGAATGGTTTGCCACTGGTGTGGTTTCCTGTGAGGATGGTGGGGGTTGAGAAGCGAGATGGAAGTTTGGGGGCCTGTTGACTAATTTAAAAAATTAAAACTTAAATAAATAAATTTATTGTATAATAAAAAAAAAATAAAAAAAAAATAAATAAAAGCCCCCCCCTCCCCAACCCCCCCCAACCCCCCCTCCCTCCTATAATATATAATAATATAATATATATATATTATAACTATATATCTCTGTTAATTACGTGCATTCTAGCCCCTTCTGTACACTAAAGTCGAAACATATTTTTAAGTGTTCACGAGGAACAGTTTGTTTCTTTTTTGGGAAATTTTAGCAAGGTACTTATTTTATTGGATATTAAGTTCTCAATCATCACAAATGTGGTTGTGGCTAATTCTTTTGTTTTACTATATGGATGGAGTGATCTAAGCCATGTTATATGTTTGGCTACTACTTTGGCATGTCAAACAGATGAAGTAAAAAAAGTAGCTAAAATGAAACATGTCCATTGGGTCAAAAAGTATTTAAAAGTCCATTTCTAATGCAGAAAACCTCCTAAATCATTTTAAATGCAAATTATAATATTATTTTAATAATATTATGCTTAACACACTGATTTTATATACGAAGTTGAAAATTTAGGACAAATTGTCTTTTAGGTCCACTAGATACGACTACATTGGTTACCTAACCCGCGAGAGTTGCCCCTTATTCCACCCCGTCTGTTGTTTGAACTTGAATCTAGATCACTCTGTGTTTTGCTGATAAAGAAGAAACGTGGTTAAATTATTATATATTTATCTGTCATCACACTCTAAATTATTTCTGCAGCACCTTCTGTCTTTTCTAAAATCTGCTACTGTTTCTACATCTGGTACTTTGTATTAACAGCAAGTGATTTAGAGGAATGGCACCAGAATCCTGAGTTATTTCACCATGAGCAGGATGCAGTTCTTTGGTCAGAGAAACCGAGGCCTTGTGCTGAAGCACTGTACATTGTTTTGTTTCACAATCATAGCCAAGTAGGTGTAGTTAATATTTGGTTGCCAATTTTTTTCTAAATGATCCCATATCAAGAATTGGATGTATGATTGTTTGATTGTATGCAGCTTTTAGGTCCTGTTGTTGTTTCTATTCTTCAAGAGGCAATGAATGGTTGTCCTCCTTTTGTAACTGATATCACTTTAGGGTTGCTTCTAAAGGATGCTGCTTATGATGCAGTAGCATACATCTATTATGAGCTACCTAATTATCTCAGCTTCAAGGATTGGTTAGCCATCTTTACCATTCTTGACTTCTTGTATTCTGTTCGATTTATCTTTTGTGCTATATGTCTAGTCGTCAGTGTTATATATATATATATATATATATATATTTTTCAAGCAAGTTCCTTTGAGATGGATAAGTTTTTTTTGCTTGGTCCGTTGCAGGTTTAACAACGCTTTATCCTTAGAACTCACAAATGATCACCCTAACATGCGGATCATACATAGGAAAGTTGCACTTATTCTTAGTCAGTGGGTTTCTGAGGTAATAACTTCAAGCGT
>BQNB010087982.1:0-27777 GCA_026074375.1 Tanacetum coccineum | reverse complement strand
TGTCAATGAAGCATTAAAAGATGAAAGTTGGGTTGTAGCTATGCAAGAAGAAGTAAATCAATTTGTAGCTAATGATGTTTGGGAATTAGTCCCCTTACCTATAAGTCAATCTGTCATAGGAACAAAATGGGTCTTTAGAAATAAATTAAATGAAAACGGTATAGTTTCTAGAAATAAGGCTAGATTGGTAGCACAATGATATAATCAACAAGAAGGAATAGATTACGATGAAACATATGCTCTGGTAGTTAGATTAGAGTCTATTAGAATACTTCTTGCTATTGCTTGTGCAAATAATTTTAAATTATATCAATTGGATATAAAAAGTGCTTTCATAAACGGTTTTATAAATGAAGAGGTTTATGTTGCTCAACCTTCGGGGTTCATTGATTTTCAAAAACCAAACCATGTTTATAAACTTAAAAAGGCCTTGTATGGTCTTAAGCAAGCTCCCAAAGCTTGGTATGATAGACTAAAAGAATTTTTGATAAAACACGAGTATTCAATGGGAATGGTCGATAACACACTTTTTACTAAGAAATCAAAGTCACATATTATCATTGTTCAAATTTATGTTGACGACATTATATTTGGTTCCACGAGTCAAAACTTGTGTGATGATTTTGAGAAAATCATGCACGACGAGTTTGAGATGAGTATGATTGGGGGGGGGGGGTTGAACTTCTTCTTGGGTCTTCAAATCAAACAAATGGAAGACGGAATATTTTTCAATCAATCCAAGTACATCAAGGAGATGTTAAAGAAGTTCGGGTTGGAAGATTCCAAACCAACCAAGACGCCAATTTCAATAGAGATCAAGCTCACCAAGGACGATGAAGCTGACTCTATGGATAGCTCTAAATATCGAGGTATGATTGGTAGTTTACTTTATTTAACCGCAAGTAGGCCTGATATTATGTTTAGTGTTTGCTTATGTGCTCGTTTCTAAGAAAATCCCAAGACTACCCATTTAGATGCCGTTAAGCGTATATTTAGGTATATTAGAGGAACTAGTCACTTAGGATTATGGTATCCGAAAGGAACCAGAATAGAAACTATAGTTTATGCCGAATCTAACCACGCAGGCGATTACGTTGATCGCAAAAGCACTAGTGGGTTTGTACGTTCATGGGATGTTGTTTAACATCTTGGTTCGCTAAGAACAAATGGCCCTTGCTGTCTCCACGATTAAAGCCGAATACGTCTCCATCAGGAAGGCATGTCAACAAGTACTATGGATGAAACAAGCTCTCATCGACTACGACATACGCCTCGACGAAATTCCGATTATGTGCGACAATAAAGGCGCTATCGATCTAAGTAAAACCCTGTACAACACTCTAGAACTAAACATATAGAAATACGTCATAACTTTCTACGCGATTACGTCCAAAAAGGCAATATTTCTATCGAGAAAGTTGCATCCGAGGATAATATAGCCGATATATTTACTAAACCATTAAAACGAGAAGTATTTAATTATTTAAGATTAGGATTAGGAATGATGAAACTTATCATGGATAGTGATCCTTTATCATCCCAAAAATAATCGTAAGCGGAAATTCAATGAAGTAATTAATCATTATTCAAAAGATGTTAATTCTCATTACAAGTTCCAATTAAAAAACTTCCAATCGTGAACATAATCAAGATTAGAATTTTATTAGATAAAGAAAATATCAATAAAATGACCACAGATATTTTCAAAATCTACATGTATGGTCAATACATAAAATTACGAAATCGATTGAAAATGACGAAAAGAACAATCATCGAATTACAACTCACACTTGTGTTGACGATGTTTTGTTGAGTATAAATGTTCATAAATGATTGTGTTATTAGTAATTGTCAAAATTATGCTAAAAGATAACACACTCCTAGTAGGATCGACTACGTTGAAATTCCATCTCAAAATTCATGACAAGTTACACAGTTCACTCAAAACTTGGACGCCGACTCCGAAAATTATATCACATACTCCTAATAGTAAATATAACATATTCCAATTGCCAAAAACACAACACCTTATCTCAATTTGCTCAAAAATCAACTATGTTCGTATTTGTGGACACCTACGGACCACGGATCCACCATAGGGAGATTCGTGCGTTGTTTAGGTGGATCTGTGAGTCTCAGATCGCGGGTAAATAACAGATTTTAAATAAATTGATACCACAACTATTATTATATAAACACACCCACGAACTAAAACACACAAACCCTCCAAACTAAATCACAATTGAAGGCAATTGGAGCAATTAATCTACAAGATCATTAACAAATCATCAATCTATAACAACTATTGTAAGTGATTTCATCTTATTTTCTATTTAATTTCATATCCAAGGTTTTGATTTTAATCAAATCACATAATTTGGGGATTTTAATTTTCCTTGTTATTTTTGTGAAATTAGCATCAAATTATAACAATGTATAACTATTACGATTCCTATAGATGTTAGAATTTCATAATTAAGGCGACTCGCCAAAAACTCAATTTTTGACTAAAACCCTAAATTATGCTTTTAATCATATCACGTTTAGGAATGTTTTTAAAACAAGGGTTGTTTAACTACATTGTTAATACAACACAAAAACTTTTTCTTCATACATTAGATCTCATGAATGTATATACGAGATGCTTAATTCATGAGCACTTTTCATTCCATTCATCTAGAGCAATATCAAACATAAGGTGTGCAATAAGGTTTGCTTATTACTAGTATTATCGTTATTTTGCTTTTGTTTGAGTCAAGCAAACCGCACACCCACATCATGTTCATATAGACACACACTTAGAAATAGCATTATAACTCATTTATAATATTTTCTCATTGAAATCATCACAAATCACGTAGGTACCAAAATGCCAAGCGAATACCAATAAGACTACAAGAAAACTCGTGCTTATACTCCAAAAATTTAATCCCAACATGTCCGATGCACTTAGGGATATCTATAGGACTTTAGAAAGTAGATAGGTTCATGAAGGGAGAACCATTGACACATCCTTCTACAATGACCTTAGTGATGACTCAGTGGCTAAGTTTACGACCATAGGTTTTGATTGCTTGCTTGCCCTAGATGAGCAAATCTGTCTTAGGTTCATCTTTGAGTTTTATAAAACTCTTAAGCTAGAAAGAGACTACAACAACCATTTCTCAATCCAATTCATTATCAACAATCATCATTTCAACCTCTCCCTTGCTCAATTTGCCAAGCTTACCCATCTCCCCAATCAAGGCATTTGCATCTACTCTGATGCATGAGGTCTTGATGAACTTGAGAAAACCTTAGAGAAAATTGAACCTTACAACTGACATCTTCCTGCTCTTGATGATATCTAAAACATAATCCATAGAAGAACCGTTCATGAAAAGATAGACAAAAAAGGAAACACCATTCACAAGTTGCCAAACCAAATTGAAACCAAAGAGCTCTTCAATCATTTTAGACCTTGTGAACTTGTCATTAGGGAAAATGTCTATTCCGCCATAGGAAATAGAGACCACACTCAAGCAGTTATTGCCTTGATGTTGTATTGCCTAGAAACTTGCCTACTTTATCATTAGGAGGATGTACTTCTTTAGAGATTGACGAGATAAAGTTCTACCGTATGGCATAATCTTAACTCGTCTCTTTAAGAATCTTAAAGCAAACATGGGCATAAGGATCATTTGATGAATGTTACAAACTTGTCCCTAGGAAAATGTCCTCACTTAAGGCAAAACAACCCAAGAAGCCTCCACCTAAAAGAACTAGGAATGTAGGAAAATCTAAGCATACTCAATTAAGCACCTCATCCTCAACCGAGTCACCACCATCTAATAATGGAGATTTGCCTAGCATTAAGCCTTCCCCTAGATCTTATAGTAGGGCTCTTAAGGATGATCCAAACATGTCCAAGAAATAAAGGAAGACAAGAGGGATGTTCATAAACTTGGGTCGAGCATTGCACAACTTGCAAGGATGTTAAGATATGATTCGTTGAAGGAAGATGGTTGTGAAACAATTTAATGTTTAATTATTATGTCTTGAATTCTTAACTTGTTGTTCTACTTGAGTCAAACAACTTACACTGTATGGTTGAAACTACGTACTCTCTTTACCTTGCTATGCTTTATGGATATTTTATCATTTTGATGTTTTTGGTAGTAAATAATGTGGTTTGCATGATAATTTGTTTCGTGTTTGAGGTGAAAATTGATGTTTTGGTCGTTTTTGTTAAAACCTACGACCCATGGATCCACCATATGGTAGATTCGTACGTTGTTTTGCTGGATACGTGGCTCACCCAGTCCAGGCGCCAAGATTCGAATTTTCTTGATTTTTAACTTTTTTTACTTTATCTTATAACCATGCTATATGATACTATGTGGGATCTTAAACCTTAGGATATAACATGTTCTCCATATAATCCAAGAACCATTATGCAAACCATATCATCACCTTCTCCTTATAATCATCACCCTCAAACACCATTTTCTTCACATCTTCTCCACATTCATCATAAACAACCTCACTAGTTCATCACCATGACTAGTTCATCCAAAACAAATTCACCAAACTTCAAAAGAAAAACCGCAAGAATGGGTGTTAAGTATCCAAACTATGTTAATCTCACATCCTTAAGTGAGGAACAACCAAATGAGAGAACTCCTTCACCACCTCCTAGAAAGAAATCCCTCTCACCACCACAAGCTCCATCAAAATCCATCTCTAGCAAGAGTATACACTACACCTCATCATCATCACCAAGTGAGTCTCTGACACCAACTCATGTTGCACCTCCACCTAAACTTTGTTTTGTCATTCTAATAAAACAAGAACCTCAAGAACTTCCTCCACTACAAAGATCACCAAATGATCCCTATGCTCAAACCATGGATAATTGGTCCACCGTTCCTTCTAATCCATCTTCACCACCACGTGTTTCACGACCACCTCTTGGTTTTCCAAATCCACCACCTGGATTTGAACCACTACCATCAACCCAACCATTGTTTGTTAACATTAACAACATACCTCTCCTCCACAACAATGTACCTCCAATTGAAAACATTCACCATCCATCACCAAATCTTGGAAATCAAGATTTTCCCAATCCTCCAAAAATTTTGGATTTTGTTTATCCAAATGACATGCCTCACATTCACAACATGTTTTGTCAATGTTGTAGCACCACAAGGCATGAAATCCAAATGCTTTGAAACCGTGTCAACTATATGTTCTCATACATTCGTTTTGTAGCACGCATCCATAGCTTAATTTCTTGGTGCCCCAAGCAAGGGGGAGCATACACCAAGGGGGAGCACTTGCAACTTAGTCGTTATTTATTTACTTTGCATTCGTAACAAAGTGACTTAGCATTCATCAAAAATAACACTTACAAGGACCGCCTCTACAACACTTTTTGCTTCGATAAAAAGGAGGAGAAGATATGTAAACTCATCTACTAAAATATATATATATATATATAATAATATATATAAATATAATATATATAATAAAATATATATATATATAATATATATATAACATAATATTGCTTGCCTAACTACTTGTTTTGTATCACGCATCCATAGCTTGATTTCTTGGTGCCACCAAGCAGGGGGAGCAACACCAAGGGGAGCACTTGCAACTAGTCGTTAATTATTTACTTTGCATTCAGGAACAAAGTGACTTAGCATTCATCAAAAATAAGACTTACAAGGACCGCCTCTACAACACTTTTTGCTTCGATAAAAAGGAGGAGAAGATATGTAAACTCATCTACTAAATACTTATTTAGTAACTTTTAATAAGCATGAGTTTATATTTTGTCATCATAAAAAAAGAGGATATTAATCATGTAAGACAAAATAAGATTAACCATAAGTGGAAACAATCTTTCTAAATCTTTCTAAATCTTTCCAAATCTAGAAAATCTTTCCTTATTGGTGATAAAAAAATATTTTATTCTAGAAGAATCAAATAAACTAGTTCTAATAAGTACAAAACAATATTTTGTATAGAATTGGGGTTAATAATAAAATGACAAATAGTTGTCCCAGCGCCACCAACGGATCTACCAAATACATAGGATGTATCCAGCAATAGGTGGATCCGTGGGTCGCACGACACAGCTGTCTGGGACAGAATTTAAATTTCAAAGGCTTTCCTATAAATAGAAACCTTAAGCTTTATTTTAAACAACTCTTGAAAAATATTTTACACATACATCTTTTATCTTTTATATTCTTTGATCATTATACTTGTTACATAATCCATTACAAGTGATCAACTCATTCCACTCTTTAGTGAAGAACACTCAAGAAGACGTCAAGCTTCAAGTGTTAATAGTTTAGTTGTGTCATCACGTTTGTGATAATCATTCATCTTGTATATCTTGTGTTGTGTGTTGTGTGTATCATATGTGTATGATAGGTTAGTATTTAGGCCTCAAAATACATAGTGTGTTAGATTGGTTCTATCTCGAAGTAGAACTCCGTATTTAGCTTAGTATCGAAAAAAGTGTAAGCGACGTGTACGGTTTTCTCCACCTAAAGGGAGCTTGTTGACATAGTGAAGATAACTCTCAAGTTGGGTACTTGGGGAGTGGAGTAGGGGGAAGAGGAGTTTCGTAGTCGAACTACTATAAATCATTGTGTCATCGGTTTGATCTTTCTTATCTTTACTTGTTCATATTTCGTAGATTACTTATTTACTTATTGCATAGCTATCATATACACTTGTGTATATCTCTTGAGTTCACATAAGTCAATAATCTAAGTTTTAATTTAAAACGGTAAAAACTATTCAACCCCCATTCTAGTTTCCACAGATATGACATGTAAAATCAAAAGGATCAAAGAAACATACATTGATGGAAACAACGCTTGGCGATTTCTCGACCACAATAGGAGCGCTTGGATGGAATTGGACTTCACCGTCTTCACTTGGTTCAAACTGGAAGAGCACTTCTTCTTGCCCAACAAAAATGCAACAAAGATGAAGTATCTTTAGTAATTACCAAAACACAAATCGTATAGATGCAACAAATAATAAAATAAAAACGTTTAATATTTTAGTGATCAAGATCTTCATATGTAACATCTTTTAATTATTCAATTTAGCTGGCTTTGTTTTTTTGTTATCATATTGTGTTTTTGTCGGCAAAAAAGTACTAACCATACGAATAACGCAATACTAATATACATGTTGCTTGACCTGAGTAATGAACACAACCAAATTTTACAAACACTAATTGAAAACCTATATGAAAGTTGTCCAATCGCAATCTAATGGGGCCAGAAATTAATTGCAGCTTACACCTAATTTTGTATATTCCATATCATATACTCCGTAGTCACTCTCAAAAATCAAAGCCAAGCACCCCTTCTAATTTTAAGTCAAATACTAAAAACGAAAAACTTTCATATATATTAACAAACTAAAGGATAAAACATAGACCTTGAGGGACGATTCCCAAGCTCCGTGACTCGATCAGCAGCCCCGACTTTAAACATGATGATACAATAGCACTATGCAATGGCAACATTGTCATCAATGCACTCAACTCCTCAACTCCATTGGTAACCTAATACAACACAAAATCAAATCAATTAACCACAAGAATCAATCACCATTTATCCACCCCTTTAGAATTTCAAATTTCCTACGTTGTACCTGCTCTCTTATGTGCTTCAGCATTATTATCAGTGCATTTTTGCAGCTGCACGAATTTGCTCTTTTATCTGCGTGAGCGACACCTACAAAAATTAGGAGAAAATGTAGGTAGACTAATCGATGAATACCCCAAAATACACAGCAAAATCAGCAAAAACAATTTTTTGATAATCTCATACGCTTTATTTATAACACTCATTTTATGAATTTTTTCATCTAAACTGTACTTTTAGCTAAACATCTTGCATGATGCTTTGTTAGAGATAACAAATTGAGCGGGTGTTTAATTGATTATTGAAGTAAGTCGGTACCAGCTTATGTCAAATTGCTAATAAGCAAATAAGCACTGCAAAAATAAGTGATCCCAAACACCCTATAAACTGGTTCTTTGTCTTTTTATATTCATATACTGTAAGTATTAGTAGGCCGCTAAAAATGAAAATTACAAAACAGTTATCGCCGTTCTTTTCATTTCCATCTCAGATCATCTGTTTTCATGAGTCTCCCAAGCTGAGATCTTCACCTCTTCTTGCTGCAACATGAACCCCAAAACCTATTTATGCAATTTCAGAACCATAACTAACTAAATATAATCATACATACGACATCTTATCTATTTCACATATAAAAAATGATGCATTAAGTTTATTGCGCTACCATCTCAATTGACACTTTTACCTATTTGCCAGCCCTTAATGTTTTCTTATTATCAAACTACAACAAAAAACTATTTCCTGTTTATTCCTAAACTTGATTTAACCAAACAATTGAGGCTTATTATTTCAATCTCATTTAACCTCAAAACATCAATTTATGCACAAATCATGATATCAATTAGAAAGTGACTTAAAAATGATGCAATCCAAAAAATAAGCACATAATTACCTTGAATAAGAATAAACTGCCTAGTTCCTTAATCCCACTACACCGGAATCCCGAATGAAACATGCATATAACATTAACAAAAGAAAGCAAATCAGAAAATTAGGATTCACAAATTTACAAAATGACCCTTAACAGAATCAAAATAAATATTCGAAATTAAAAAAAAACTTACATTAATCTCTTCCTTGTTTGATCTTGGATTGCATGTACAGCTGAAGACTATTTCGTTTTTCTAAGGTTTTAGGCGAGCGAGAATCTCTGGCACAGAGTGATGGTTTCAGGCGGTGGATGGATGTGTGTGTGTGTTTTTTTTTATGTGTTATATAAGAGCGATGGGAGAAAATACATGTGTTTTATGAGGTGTTTTGAGGAGAGGGCAAGTGAAGCATTTGGGAGAGGTGTGTGAGTATGAAGAAGACAGTGGAGAGAGAGCAGGAGAGAAAAGACACGTATGAAGAAGAGAAGATACGTAGCTGGATTATTAGGTGGGAGGGATAACATAGATAGGGTTCAGGTCAGAAGCATTAAATATATTAAATAAACGCACCGATTCGGTTCGGAGGCATTAAATGCTCATTTGACCCGCCAAGTACCTTTTACTTAAAAGTAATAATTAGTTGATTTGATTATCAAATATCCTATCAAAACTATAGACAACAAAATTTAAGTTTGAAACGGAATTGGTCAGACATACGTCATGTGTCCCAAATTAAACTTTTATTTTCAGATTGCACAAGTGAGACAACTATAGTACACATTAATAAAATTTATTGGTACCCCCTCTGGCTCATGAATAGTGTCAAAAAGGTACAAAAGATTTCTTTTGTACCCGCCTTTTTACAGTGTAACGCAGTTTTTTATTAGTTTCTGTTCCGTAATTTTTGACAGTTTCATACTTTTGACCTGTTAAACTTTATATTTTTCGTTCCGTTTTTTTCGTGTCACAGTTTTATAACATATACAAAATTATAAAAATACAAAAAAATAAAATACAAAAAAAACCGGAAAAAACCCAGGGGGGGGGTACAAATGGTGATTTAGGGGGTACATATATCACCTATGCCAGAGAAAGCCATTTTTTATTAACTAAATTATAAAACTGAACATTTATTCATAGACAACCCAAAACGAAACATGGACATGACATTCAAAACTTTTCAATAAAACCAGCTCAATCTGAGCCAGGCCAACCCGACGCTTCTTTATACTTGAATCCATTACCTAAAGTGCCTTTATCATCTAAAATGTGTTTGAGTTACGCCAAATATATTAGCACACGTGTGTAAACTCACAATGGATCGGTCAGGGGTGTTGATCGGTTCGGTTATCGGCTTATTCGGTTAGTTCGGTTAAATTTTTTTGTTTGGTTAACCTGAAAATTGAACCGAACCGAACTAGAATTCAACCGAAAATCGAATTCAAATTCGGTTCGGTTCTCCGGTTGACTCGGATAACCCGAACTTCACTATTTTTTTTTTTTAAATTTAATAATTACATAGATTTTTAGTAAACAAAAAGTGATTATTAACATAAAGAGTGTTTTTTTATATTATGATAACATTTTAATAGTATTTATATATATAAATATATAAAAAATATATATTTATATGAATTCGGTTTTCGGTTCGGAGTGCCAAACCCATATCTAACCCGAGAACCGAATTAATAGTTCGGTTCGGTTCGGTTTTGGAGAATTCAAAGACAACTGATTTCGAAGCTCCAAATCGCCACCAGACTGCAACATAACAAACCCACCTTCTAAAATAGGACTTCGAGACGGGAAGAAAGTCGAAAGGATAAGAAACAAGCATCCAATCCCGAGAATGAACAAAATCTTCCTGCAATCCAAACCCACCAACGCGAAAAATTTTACGAAGAAACCCGAGCCGTCACATGAAGAAAACATGCGTGAACTCATCATCCATAGCAGCATTACAAAGAGGACACGATGTGAATCACACAAACACCTCTACGGCTTAGATTGACTCTAGTGGTAAACCTATCAACGACGAGCACGCCAAGAAAAAAACATTAACTTTAATGGGAATGAATTTTATCCCATCTCGTTGCAAAACATCCGACTGAATGGGAGAAAACAAGTCAGTCAATAAGCGTTTCTGATGACTTTCAACTGAACTCTCCATCTCCGACAAATCACAAAAGTCCACCTATCTTTGGAACGACGATCTAAGAAGGACAATCCGAGTTTTAATTGAAGGAAAGGTCATCCCATGCTATGTTTCCGCTCAGCTCCATCACGCCAGTGCCCGGCGAAAAGAAGCTCGATGACCGAAGAAGCCTTCATTTTATTAGCACCACAAATCTCCTTATCCAATTCGAGAGCAAACAATCGGGAAATGACACAAAGAGGGGGCCATCTGTCTAACATATATCATACCAAAACTAGTACAAGACCGTCCCCAATCCGCTTCTTACATTGCGAAGAAAAATCAAAACCAGAATCTTTCAAAGATTTTACTTCACGTAAATTAGAGCACCAATCGGGTGTGATCTTGTAACATGAGATCAAACTTTGAGCCAAGTAAATCGCTTGAATAACTTCTTACAACCATAAAGAGCCATCGCCAGAAATTGGAAGCGCCACACCCACTTAACTAAATAGAGCACGATTCAACGCGAAGAACTTGAGACACAAAGGACCACCGTTCAGTTTAGGACGCATAGACATTTTCCCATTGCTACCCACGATAATCTTTCTACTCGAAGATCAACACCGTTGAAGAACTTACTACGCGATAGATTCATAGTCTTTACACGCTTAGGAACCTTAAGATTGACTATAATAAATTGGACGAATTGGCCAAGAACGGATTAGATGGGTAATCTGCCGGCCTATGGAAAGGGTTTTATCCTGTCCTATTTAGATAACCTGGGCTTGGAGTTTGTTCACATGCCAACCCAGCACTTCCGAGACATGACACTCCCCAACCGTGACACAAGATAACCGAAAAAGGATGTGTTCAAAATAGACACCCCGATCCTATTCGCCCCATGCACAACAACATTTTTGAGCAACCTCGACCCCCAAGACTTCGCTTTTGCAATGTTGATCTACAGACCCGACGCCAAGATGGAAGCAATTAAGAACTTTAACAATACTATGTAAGTTTCTGTTCGACCACTTCAATGAAAACATAGGCATCGTCAGCATAAAAAAAGATGCCTTCACAGACAATATACGTGCATTGCAATTGAAAACCTTTAAACAGTCCCATCATCCTCAACAACAGGGAGAAAGAGAGATGTAACGTCTCATAATAGAATGAAAAGATAAAGGCCAACGGATCACTTGTTTTCAACCCACAACAAAAGGAACTCGGACGTTGGGCTTACCATTAAACCAATATCGGAAAACGCATAGCGTTGGAAAGTGAAAGTACCACGGATCCACCTACACCCATTCGGCCCAAACCCAAACGCATGAAGAATATCCAAGAGATAATCCCACCGAACTGAATCATACGCCTTAGCAAAGTCAACCTTAAAAAACATAGAGTGGTTTTTTAGTAAACAAAAAGTGATTATTAACATAAAGAGTGTTTTTTTATATTATGATAACATTTTAATAGTATTTATATATATAAATATATAAAAAATATATATTTATATGAATTCGGTTTTCGGTTCGGAGTGCCAAACTCATATCTAACCCGAGAACCGAATTAATAGTTCGGTTCGGTTTTGGCGAATTCGGTTCGGTTATTTTCGGTTCGGTTCAGTTTCACTCTTCGGTTTTTTCGGTTTTTCTGCTCACCTCAATCTAAAAGCTCGAGCTATTTGTCTAGTATTAGAAGTGTTAATGCATCTTAAATTCTAAAACAGCTTATTGGGCTCATTTATGACGGACTCGAAGGCCCAATTAGCTTGAGTCTTCTTTCTATATTCTCTACGGGTCTACGGGTGTTTATCTCGGGTTGTTCGGCTTTTTCGGTTGGCGTAAGTCGCTTAAAACTTTCTTTTGAATATAATTGAAACTGAACCTGATCGAATCGAATTGAAATTGTATTTAACCGAACCGAATTCAAATTGGATTTAATCAAATCGAAAATCGAATTTAAATATAGTTTGGTTTTTGAATTGATCCGAATAACTCGAATTACACAGTTTATATTTAAAAAAATTAATTATCTATTTTTGAGTGACCCGTTGGATGGAAGATCCACACTCGATGTTTTGATTTTTGGATGAGTTGGAGGGAAACATTCGTGTGTCGATCTGACCGGGGTTTCTCCTCTCGTGGGTTTGAGTAGTCGGGGTTTTACAGTGAGACAAACAGCTTTGAAGGCCGTCTCGTGCAAAGTGACAAAACACGAGAAAGCATGCATTAAAAATCAACACGTGTTTGTTCCTTTCACGTTCGATACCTTTGGTTTCCTAGCACCCGATGCGCTAGAGCTCCTCAACAGAGTTCAACGAGTTATGCATAATATTGTTATGACTCTCAGATACACAAATATTGTTTTTAAAATAATAAGTTTTGCAATTCGAAAAGAGCTACCGGCGCAGCTTGTTGCGCGTATGCCTTCCCTCAATATGTAAATTCTATTAATGTTAATTATAGATTAAAACGTCAACAATTTTTAACAAAAAAAATTATATATTTTTAGCAAAAAAATATTTATAGCATAAAAAATGTTATAACTTAGATTTAGAAAAGAAATTTAATGGTTCTTTTGTGTGTATAAATATATAAAAATTATATAAATTTAATTTTCGGTTTGATTTGTATATTGTGAATCCACATCCAAACCGAGATATCGAATATTTAATTTATATTGATCCGGTTTTGATAAATTCAGTTAAGTTATAAACTCGGTTTGATATTTAGTTTGATTTCATTTTTTGGTTCCGGTAGATATAATTTGTAAAGGCCCTTTTAATATTCTTTTAAAACCCGGTTTTTTAAATGATCCGGTTTAATAGCCGGTTCACCGGGTCATCGGTTCAACCGGTTGAACAGTCAGGTCAAACCGGTTCCATACATATGTATATTTTTTTCATATATTTAATATGTAGTGTTGTATGATCATATAATTTATCTTACGTTCAATTAAATCGATAAAAAAATTAAGTTTTTACTTATTAACTTAAGTTTTAAGGTTACATATCTATAAAATTATAGCAAAGATTTGCAAAAACAATTAACATATGATTTTAGTCATCATCATTTCATTCAGTCAATTAAATTGAAAAGCGTTTTGGAAAAAAAAGTTTTTGTTAGATTTAGAAAAAAAATATGACCCGACGGAGTTTATCAAACCGAGTCAACAAAAAACCGACGGTTCAATTCGGTTTTCAAACAAGCAAAAACTTAGTAACATTTGATTCGGTCTTCAAACCGATTCACGAATCCGGCCGAGTCAACCCGAATTTTAAAACATTGTTCTCTACGCTTTGAAAACCGACCATCCATCCATCCACTGAGTAGTGGGTGGGGCCACCGCAACAAATCTTACCAAATTGTAGATGCTCATCTCCCACCCACGTGTCACCGACTATGTCTAATTCCTTCCTTCACAATTTCACATTACAAAAAACTACAAATGTGAAGAAAGTCCACGTTTAGTTTTAAGGTAAACAGAATTGCTCCTCCATCGTCTTAAATTTATAGTTCACGTTTTTTTTATGTTCTAATTTAATTGTCCATTACAAAAAATAGATAGAAAAATTTAATCATGTTTATCACATTACCTTTGCTTAAAATTATTATTACAAACTTTAAATAATAATTTAATTAATTAGCTAAGGGTAAAACTCTCATTCTGTCAAAAAGTAAGAAAAAAAAAGTAATAAATACACTTTTCTTAAACTGTTTTCTTTTGTTGAAGGACAATAATTTTAAGACGTAGTTAGTACTTACCTTCATAGGCAACAAAGTAAGGAAATATTTTGCGTTAATCATCTTAAAATTTTTATGAGGTTTAACATTAATTAGTAACATTTAATGCTTATAATAAAGAGTAATGCTATATCTACATAATTTTTACAAAAAATAATTCACACAATAATGTGTATGTTAATTTGTGGATGTAAATGTGTGAAAAGAATCAAAAGTATGAGAGATAATATCAATAGTTATCATGCCATATTATTTTGTGGATTTGTTTTTGTAAACCTTACATGAATCTAGCATTTCTCATAATAAAAAGCTTGTTTGGCAAACAACAGTTAAAACAAACATTAAGATTGTAACGATACTTTTTTAAAGCTACTAGAACAAAACTATAATTCCAACGCTACTTTTACTGTAATTTGCACTCTAAAGTTTAACTATAACAACTTTACCAAACACTTTTATAAAACAAATTACTTATATCTATCGTTAAACCTAAACTGTAATGAAATGAACTCGCGAAGCCAACCTTACTAAATTATCTGGTTTTGATCCTTAATTATATAGTAACCGAAAGTATTTGGTTATGTTTAGCGAGATAACGATAAGAAGAAGAAATAGCAATAAGCAATAGTGAAAAGCAAAATACAATAACAAGAAAAACATTAACCACTAGTTGTTAGTTGCATCGAAATCGTATTAGACGCTCGACACCAAACATAACCTTTATCTGTTTTAAAAAGAAAAAAATTATTGGTTTCTCTTTTTCACTTTTTAACATAATAACATTTTAACCCTTAAATGATGAATTTATAATTTCATTTATATTTATAACCTCAAACAAAGATAATATAGTAAACTCAACATATATTTTATATCTATTTGTAGCATAGGATAACTAATATGAGATAACGAGTTAGAATATGACCCGCGCGTTGCGGCGGGGGCTAGCTTGTTGCTTTTATGTATCGGTGAATTTATTATTGTAGATACGAAATGAAGCATTTATACTTCAGTTTAAACATGCATCCAAACACCCCAAAACACACAGAAGATATAACAGAACCTGTGTATATTATGAAATTAAAACTTAAACAAACAGGCAGATTAACATAACCCTCCTGACCTATTTTTACCCAAAGAAATTATTTATATTTTTGAAATCAGTAGCTTTATTTTCAGTCATGTTGAACCATCTCAGTTTTGAGTATAAATACTCATTTCATGATAAACATTACTATTCTTCTTTCATATAAGCAATCACCACATGTAACTATCACATAATTTTTTCACAACATGCTCATGTATACTTAATTGGTCTTGTTGTTCCTCCTCGGTTATTCGAAACAAACCTCTACCTTTCTATACAGATACACTAACATAAAAAATCCACCAATAATTTTAAAGTTTTACTATAGTGAAATACAAACCTTTAAGGTTTTACAGATACATCTCTAGTTTTTATAAATTCTCTACACAACAAATTGCAATTGAAAATGTTAACATATCTCTCTGACCTTAAAAATATGACAGAATAAAATGAGATATCTGCATGTTGAGATATTCTATTCATACCCATCTTGCGGACATGTGGACTGGGTCATAGCCGTTGACAGCTTCGTACTCGTTAAAGTATTGGGGCACGGACAAACCCAAGAAGACAGAAAAGCCTAATATGAACTTTGTTTTAAAGTTGTTCAGATTGCAGAACTTAAGGAAGCTAAGGCTAACCCCACATGTGATATGACAGAATTACCCTACATGTTTAGCAAACGAATGGGTCATAAGCGGGCGGATAGATAAATTCACATATTAGCTTTAGCTTACCTACGTAAGCGAAGAAAATACAATATAGAACAACGATGATAGGTGTTGGTATTGAAGCAAAGATTTGCCTGCATGATTGCAGTCGGTTATGACAGGTTAAAAACTTTTACTGCCCACATCTAGTTTATTAGGTTGAAAAAAGTACTAGCCAATAACTGAAAAGAAGATCATGAACCCAGCCCTGGAATTTGCACGATTCTTCGACTGCCAACACGCGTCAAAGCCAAAAGACCAGTATCTTCACTATAAAATAACGAAAAGTTTATTTTAGACAATAAGGTAATGTGATTCGAAGTGTTATTGTGGAAAAGTTGTCTCTCAACTCACATAGATACCGAAGCTCCACTTAGGAGCCAAACAAACCCGACAACAATATGCCAATGAGGTCAAGGCTTTCGACCTTCACTTCGTTCTTGTGTTCTAAAGCTAGCACCTACGACACGAATGACCACATCCTGAAAAATAAATAAGTAAACCATCCTTAGTCAATGGGTTGTATAGTGAAAACCTCTGATCCATTTCCCCATTTTTTAAAGTAAGATAAAACATAATCAATATCGACTAACAGGTAATTAAGTGAAAGTTGTCACATCTTGAGTCTACTCAAAATGGGAAAAGCTTATCCTCTGTCCTATACGACGCATCAATTTATACGCTAAATTACTCCCCTATGGTGTCGTTAACCACAAAATGAAAATGATTTTTGGTTCGTTTATGAAATTTTCTTTTCGTGGTAAGTTATTAGTGGGAACTATTCCCCTATATGCGTTATCATAATTATGCTTATTTTGTAACAAAATGCTATGATAAGTTAAACCAAGTTCATTCATAAAAGGTTTCAGGTCAGATATGAAAGTAAATAACATATTTAATTTCCTCTTGAATAAACCGCTCTAAATAAGAAGCTTACTACCCAACCATACTTGGGGAGAGTTTGTTTAAACTTAAAAGATATTTATATGTTAATGAGTCACTTTAGCCACTTCTAAATGCTAGTAAATCCTGTATGAGAACACGAAATATTCAAAAACATAATTATATTAAGCATTCATGTAAATTTAGAACTTACTGCTCAACATCTCAGCCTACCACTAGGGTTCCTTCAAGTATGAATAGCCGCCCGAACCTAATAGAAGTTTATCACACAAATAAAATCGTTCAATCAAATCGATACACAACATCCTCTATAGACCGAGTACAGTATCACCACTCCTTTATTATCAAAATCACATTAGCCGAAAAAATAACCGCATGAGCTTTCCGAAAATCAAATAGGCTCATAAGCCAGAAAAAAAGCTAAGTTGTATAAAAATGTAGTATTGCCTTTTTTATGACAACCCCTAATTTAAAGAATCAAATTGTATATATGGATAAGTTGTATATATTTATAAGTTGTATAAAGAATGTAGTATTACCTTTTTTTTGCTTATGGACTTTACAGACTGATCTTGAAAAAAAATCCGGCAAAATCACTACAAAACATATAAAAAAAGAAATGTTAGGATTCTAAAAAAGATCCGGTCACTCCACGTTTTTATTTTCTTAGCTCGTAGTCTACACGTAATATTAAGTTGTAAGCTAACCGGGCCGACCCATGGTAAGCCCATGGTTGGACGGCCTCATGTAAGCATATACATACCCTCTCCAGACATGGAGAGGGTGTTGGTCTCATTTACATAATACACACATTCCTTGTTTCTCTCTCTAAAAAGTTTACCAACCACTTTCTCTCTATAGGATTATACATATAAATCTTCTTGTGTGATATTGATATTAATTCTACAATTGATATCAGTCTCCATGATATGATTTAGTGTGTTTGTGTGTGTTTTTATCTTGCAAAAATCTCAAAAATCTAAGCTTTTTAGTCATTTTACACGAAAATCTTGAAATACAATCTTTTATTGTTAAAAATGTTAAAGGTTGGATTTTTATGTTAGATATAGGCTAAATATACTTAGTTTTGCAAAAAGAATCAAGAAAAAACGTTAAAAATTGTGCTTTAAGTGTTTTTGAAGTGTTTGTTCGTATTGTTCTTCATCGTGGTTTAATATCTTCAATCCTGCGGTTTAAGACTTGAATCCCGCGGTTTACACGAAAGTGGCTATGTTTACCAATTTCATTCCTGCGGTTTACATGCTACTTATTCCGTGTTTCATAGTCATTGTTCCAGCGGTTTACGGACATTTATTCCGCGGTTTACAGGCTACTTATTTCGCGGCTTATTCAAACAATTCCAGTTGTTTATATGCCACTTATTCCACGGTTTACAGAATTTTTATTTCGCGGTTTAAGACTTTTTGCTCGTGGCTTAAGGACTCTTTGTTTGTGGATTAAGGACTCTAATTAATACAACAACAACTTAAAATTATTAACAACAACAACACAACACTCACTAATCATTGAACCGATCTTATAGTATCATTTCACACATCAATCAATTCATTATGTCTACTATGGCTGAGAATGTTATCGCTTCGGAAGCTGAGAACCGTCCTATGCTCAAGAAGAGCCGGTATGATTCATGGCAGAGTCGTATGCTACTTGACATATGAGGTAAAGAGCATGGAATACAGCTTCTTGACTCAGTCAAAAATGGCCCATTTCAGTTTGGAACAGTTGAAGTCTTACCAACTCCAAACACACCTGCTTCCACAAGAGAAAGAACTTTAGCTGATCTCACACCTGAAGAGAAGATATGTGAAGGCTGTGACATAAGAGTAACTAAAATCATTCTTTTACCACCAGATGTTTACAATCTTGTGAATCATCACAGTTGCTAAGGAGATATGGGATAGAGTCAAATTGCTTATAGAAGGTTCAAAACTCTTACTGCAAGAACGAGAATCAAAGCTGTATAATGAGTTTGATAGATTCACATCTGAGAAGGGAGAAACCATTCACTCGTATTACTTAAGCTTTGCTAAGTTGATTAATAACATGAACACTATTGGGATGACAATGCAAAAACTTTAAGTGAATACAAAGTTTGTGAATAACCTTCAGCCAGAATGGAGTAAGTTTGTCAGAAATCTCAAGTTAGCAAAAGATATGCATAATGTGAGCTTTGATCAGTTGTATGCATATCCAAGGAAACATGAAGTCCATGCTAATGAAGTTCAAATGATGAGGCAAAGATTTCCAGATACTCTTGCATTGGTTGCTAACACATACAACTCTCCTCCATTCTACAACAATCACTAGTACAACCAACAACAGTATAATCAACAGTCTTTAGCATTTCCTCACCAACAACAATTCTATTCACCTCCTCCATAACAACAATCATATGAAGCACCAATTGTTCATCAGCAATCATATCAAGGACCAGTTGTCCATTAACAACCATATCAAGCACCAGTTGTTAATCAACAATCACCAGTGGTATTTCCACAACTGGATTCAGGTATTGTTGTACCATCATTTCTTCCCACTGATGATCAAAATGCAAGTCTCAACAAAGCAATGAAATTCATTAGCACCGCCTTTGTCTCAAGATATCTACCGACCAACAATCAACTAAATACATCGTCTAATCCTAGGAACCAAGCCACTATTTAAGACGGCAGGGTCACAGCGCAAAATGTTTAAGGACGCCAGACTCAGAGTTATGTAAGTATTGATGCAAAGGGTATTGCTACTGGCACATGGGCTATTATGAATACGGGAAATGTTACATCAAACAAATAGAAGTTTACGTAAAAGAAGTGTTATATGATTTTTATGAAAATAATTTATAACTTTTCACATTTTATTTTCATATGTTACGTAAAACGTTTATGTTTTGCGTTATGTACTTTCATGCACGCATGTAAACCATATTACCTTTACCAATACCCTCAATACTTATACACTATCAAAATAATTATTTCCCTCCCCTCTAAAGTCAACATATACCAGCTCCTAATAGATATTTTACACAAAATATATCAATTACCTTGACAAACTAGTACTACACTAACTATGTACCATTTTTCTTACAACTTTCTTAGACAGCCAAAAACTTTTCTTTTCCTCTAGCTTCCTCTCCTTTTACACGCCAACTCTCCTATCCCTTCATTCAGTTTTTTGTTTTCTTGTCTTGAGATATTTTCCAAAAGATCTTGCACATTCTATTTTATATATACCCCTAGTTATTTCACTTCTCATCTTTTACAAACTCAAAACACACAACACCTCTCTTTCTCTCTTGCTATTTTTGGCAGCCTCTAGGTCAAGAACAAGGGTATTTTCAAGCTTTGGTTTGGGTTATACAAGATTAGAAGTTCTAAAGGGTTTAGTAGTAATCAAACAAGTTTTGGGGTTTGATTCAGGTGTTGTTATAACCAATCTATCCATACTTCATCTCCAAGATCTCATCATCTTTTCCATACATTTATTTTCTATATTTTGTTATAAACATCTTACTTATTAAGTTATATCACCAACTAGTATACTTTTATAAACATTTGTAAAGATATCAAGAACACAACTTACTTATGATTTTAGACATGTGGTTAGGTTTATAATTCATAAGCTAGCTTAAATGATCTTATGATTATTTCATAATATTATGACGTGCTGGATGTGATTAGGTTAGTAGATGATTATGTTTGTGGAAGGTGATTGATTAGTGTATTTGTGGTATAAAAATTGAGTAGAAATGTTGGATGAAAATGTATAAAATACCTGTAGTATATTGGAAATCATAACACAATCAAGGATTGATGTGTAGGCCGATTTCTAGAGAGAGAAAATGGGAAGTTCTAGTGAGAGAAAATCACTTAGTGTGTGTTTGTTATACAATGAACATCCAACCCCTCTCAATGGCTAAGAGGGGGTTTAAATACAAGAGTTTATGTGCCCTAAGTGGGCTATGAAGTGGGCTAACATTAGGGTAAAGACCCGGCTCAACTCCATAAGTCATATGGTAACTAAATGATTAATATTAAGACTAAGAGCTAGCCTATGCTAGACATAACACGTTGTGACCGAATCTTTTTCATGATCCTAACAATCTCCCCCTAAGGGAGGTCACCCTAGAAAATACAATTTGAATCCTAGCATTATATGTCTTGGACTTTTGACTTCAGCTCGTAATCTTTGATTCTTCATTCATTGATCTCTTTGTACACAGTGAGTAGTGTTCTTTCGACTTTAAGCTCGAGCTTTTTCCTTTAGGCTTGTCTTTGAATGTAATCTTGAGCTTTCTTGAGATCATCAGCCAAAGTAAATCTCTATTCATCATCTTGTGACCTTTTGCCATCTTGCGTGCTTGTGACTTTTGGGCCGACATGCTCATACTTGTTGCAGTCTTGAAAGCATGACTTTATGCTCGTATTACTTCATCAATTTAACTTGCTGACGAAGAAGTTGATATCAGAGTTTCGGAAGCTTTAGGTCATTCTTTCTTGATGTTGTAAAATCATTGAGTCTTGAGTATGAGCATGTGGCTATGAACTTGATTCTGCTGGAACAGGTTGACGCCATCTCCATCTTTATATGAACCTGTAATGAAACAGTTAGCAATAAAGCTTGGTGACGAATATGGCTTTGTCATTCGTCAGAGTTCGGTTGCATTAACCTCTGGTTCCGTGAGGACCGTTTTACAGTATAAATATTGTACCTGTGATCAGGTAGATTCATTATAAGAACCTCCTTGACAGGGTTTCCAGCTCAAAGTGTTAGATCATCTAACGCAGATGCATTAGATTCACTGTACTTGCTAGTATCTCTTTACCGGACACCTCAAAGCAGGCTACCTCACTAATAGTATTGCTACTAATAGAACGGTAAGAGTGAATCAGTGAGTTACTATCTCACCGATTGAAGATAAAATTGATTTGAAAATCAATCGATGTGTCACTAGTTAAAGTGATTTTTGTAACACATCGAGAGTTTTAAGCTTTTATCAAAATTCATCCTCCGTCAATTCATAATCTGGACCGAATCGATGCCCAGTGTCACAAGTTTGATCCATTAAGGATCTCACAAGTCACCTACCTAGAGCTTGTTTGATGTTGGCTCTAGCAGGATTTCCATCTTCACTGTGAATACTTTCGTATCACTCGGATGTTCTGGCAATATCACAAGGATAATGCGTAGGACTCTTAAGATAATCCTTGTTTTCACAGTGTGTGAAACACAAGTATATTGGAATAGTGTCCTAACGAGATTTATTGATGATCTCATGGCTCTAGACTCAATAGTGCATTTTTGGTTTTTGGTAGTCGGAGGCTGGAGCGGACTGCCACCTTTTCAATATCGTCTAACTCGGAGTGAGAGAGACGATAGAAATGTATTGATCTCCGTGAGAAGTGAAACAAGAATCCTTTGAGGGATCTTGAGTGGCTAGGGAGGGTTGTGCAGCGTATCACTGGGTCCATGATACTTGTCTTCAATGTCAGCAATCAACCATGTGATTCTGACAGCATATGTAGTGACCCGGTTTCTGCCTAAGGTTTAAGGAGGGCTGCTTTCTTTTCACCCTTTATCTTAGCATTTCTTTTTCATTCTTCAACCCCTTCAGTGCTTACCGAGATTTCATTACTAGAACCTTGTTGGGTGTGTTCCAGTACTAGCTCCATCTCAGTCCGCACTATTCCCTTATTCTCACATTACTCCTTTTATAATCATACCTAAGGACTTCTACACTAACTAGTGGATTGTCCCTGGGTAGATCCCTCCGGCTCTGGCGGGATCGTGGGATCGAGTACCTAACCTTACCATCCTTATAACTCCGATAAAGTAATTACATGGTCGGTCTTAGGTGATTCCACAATTGCCATCATAACCATTCGCTCCCCCTCAATATGTGCATCGATATTCGAAAGAGTTTAGCACATATGGGAGAGCCTACACTTTAAGAAATCACAATTTTTATCAGATTTTCATAATTAAATCACATTTTCTCCCCCGAGCAAAAATTTCAAATCCGTTGAGATTTTGGGTCTCAATTGATTTAAGTTAGGAAAATTTGGGAGAAAGTGTGTCAGGTTTATACAAGCCGATTATGGAACATATGAATACTTAATATACAAGCCTAAGAGACAGTTTAATCACTACGTTAGAATGTACATATGACAACAACATATAAGAAAACTACCCCTCATTCGGTTCTCTTCAGCAGTCGGTAGTCTCCTTCTCTTATCCTGCCACCAACAAAGCTTTCCAGATTCCGGAAGATACGTCTTGTCTTAAGTCGTTTCTGTATGGCAAACATAAACTCCTTGCTTCTGTCGACGTCTTTCTTCGTCCAAAACCGTGTATCCAAACCCGGATTCCTCCTGTTGACCCTGAATTCCTTGACTCTGTAATCCAACGCTTCATCAATCTGGTGTAGAGTACCATCACTGAACTTGTGGATTTCATTGAACCTCATGATCATCTGAACCCCATATTTGTCCCTAAACGTGACGGCCCTTGGAGAGTCAATTACTGTGAAGTCATGCTTGTACTCAAATCCCTTGGCATCCCATCGAGGTTTGGTGAGGTTTAACTGCGTCTGGTAGCTCTCAATCCCCAGCTGGAAGTCTTCTACGCGTTGTCTGATAACCAAGTTTCTGGTCCATAAGTTGACAGCAGTAGTGAGAATCTTTTTGTCTTCGGGTGAGAGATGGTTCAAGTGACCTTGAAGATTCAACAAGTACAAATCTTCAAAGTCACTAGGGTATAAATATTTGAAGTCCCTTTCCGCGATGACATATTCTTTGAGATCAGCTCGACGAAGGATAATTTCTTCATGTAATTGTACCCATACATTAGGAAGACTTCAATTCTGACGACACTTAAGATACGCATATGGGTCCGTACAGCCCTGCGATCACCTTCAGATGTGTGTCGATCAATGTAGAACCGTTGTCTTTGAAACCACCAGTGAGATATACCATACATCGCAGCGACGTCATACTTGCATTCTTCTTCAATCCACATCTGATCCGGTACCATTTGCTCTAAGCCGACATCAGGATAATAGGCAGCCTTCATCTTCGAGATTGACAAGGCAGGCCTGCCCATCTTGCGACCGTACCGTAGATATTCTAAGTCTTTGTTGAAGAAGAAGTCCGGTTGTATTGTGAGATGACCCGGATCACCACCCAGTGGTAGTGGTTTGCTGACATTGTACTTAAGGATTGCATCGTCCACTTAATCGGTGAGAAGTTTGTGGCATTCTTCCATATGGAATTAGAGATGAACTACGTCGGGATGAAAGAATTTGACAATTTCGTATGCAGGGCCTTCCAAGTCTTTTTGAGTAAGTTCAGAGATTCCTTGCTTTTTGCAGTACCAATCCATGAATGTTGCCATATCACCGATCTGAGCAAGTAGTGAGTTCTCTGGTGGAGGTGTATAGGTAGACTTCAGAGCAGAGGCCCAGTTGTTCATTGGGACGGTCAGGGCAGATGATGGAATGGACCAGGCAGGTTCAGGTGTAGCAGGTCTGTCTTCAGTGATAGGCTTCCACCAACTCTGCCTCAAGTTTACAGTGGGGATATGATCACGTCCAACGTCTTCACCACTAGATGAGTATGCTTGTTTGTCCGCAGTCGTATCGTCATCCATATGAAGTTCTTCAGGAATTGGTGAGACAGACGGCTTAATTCTGGTGTTGGTCGTCGTCCAAGCCGTATATTCAGCTGAAGCAATTGTCTTTGAGGAGCTTGAGGCAGCGGTGCTTATAGACTGACAACCCTGATTGTTAGGTGAAGGTGGAGGAGGAGGTGGTGATTGAGATGACCCAGAAGCACCAGAGGCTCCTGAAGTTCCAGAGGCACCTGCTGGTGGTGGAGGAGGAGGTGGAGAGCCAGGTGGTGTTTTAGGTGAACCCTATCTCTTTTTCTTCTTTTTCCTTGCTTTAGCCAAGTCAGACAGGAGTTGGTCACTATTATCTCGGGCCATAGACTTCTCCAGAGCCTCGTATAGCATTATGTGATCTTCATGAGTTTGGTAGGATTTGGATTCCCATATTCGGTTGTGAAGAATTTCTTTCATATCAGCTTCTGGCAGGTCTCTGAAGCATTCCTTGAGTGGTGCTTGTATAGCCCAGTCAACAGCATCCGTGACTATTTCATCCACAGCTTTGTGCACTTAATTGGGAATATCTTGATTCTCCAACCTGTACAATCTGGACCCATGTTTGTCTAATCTTTCCTCCAGGGCTTGGTTCGTATCTACCAAATCCGTGATATGTTGTTCGAGTTCTCCAATGTGCTTTAGTAAGGTGGGATCTGAGGAACCTTGTTAGCTGAGGTGGTAGAGGAATAGTTGTCATAATTGTTGTTGTTGTTGTTGCAGTTGCGGTTGTGGTGGTTGGTAGTGGTTGATGAACGTTGGGAGAATCGGGTCTAGACACGAGATCAATCACCGGTGATGTCATAGGAGGGATAGTAAAGGTGTCTTGATGGATTGTGATGGAAACCAATGATTCAGCTTCTGTATCTGTTGTTGTGTTCTCATTATCGGCTTCTGAGGGTTTATCATTAAAGAATTGATCGCCAAAGCTAAAGTCTTTGGCTAAGTGTTGTAGAGAAGACAAAGTCCCTGTAGAGCTGGCAGGCTCCTCAAGAATCACCGGTTCATCAACCATGAGCTTAAGATTCTCCTGAACGTTAGGGTATGAAGTGATGGTGAACTCTTCATCCATTTGTCCGGGTTGTGGTTGACTTGTAGCGTCAGTGGCCTCAGCATCTGTGTGTTCAAGGTTTGGTCCAGCATGAACACCAGGAGTTGATAGAGGTTGAGACTCTGCAACATCATCAAGGTTTGGTTCAGCCTGGCCTTCATCTTGATCACCACTCTTGACTACGGGAGGCATTTCCTCATCTGATTCCGTGTCACTTTCAGTCAAGCCCAGTTCAACATACAGAGATGAGGATTCGTCATGACCCGAGGGTTCAGTTGGTGCGGAAGTACGTCTCTGAAAGATGTATTGTTCAGCTGGGCTCTTTTTCTTTGGAGTTTGAAGATTGAGTAGAACCTGAGCAGCTTGCTCCGCACCGACTTTCTCCTTTCCCTTTCCCTTTCCCTCTACCTCTGGAAGTGGTTGAAACTTTCCAGTGTCGGTTTCCCTGAACACCACAGGAGGAAGAGGACCTCGAGGTGCACCGTGAGCATCCTTCAGACTTTCTTCAATAGCCCTTTGCGTATCAGCCTCTAAGTCACCAAACCCAGGTTCAGTCAATGGAATACCCTCATCAACAAACTCATCGACCAACTGCTGAGATCTCTTAAGAGTTCGCTTCTTTACCACCTTCCCAGCTTTAGCTCGTTTGGCTGGCGGTGTTGCTTCAGTGGTTTCCTTAGCCTGCTTTCGTTTCTTCTCCTTAGGCTTGGTTGGTGCTGGTTGAGGTTTCTTGGTTGCTGCTTTAGGTGCTACGGGTTTAGCTTGCTTGGTTACCTTGGGTTTGGTTGATTTTGCAGGTTTTGGTGCAGGAGAGTCAGGATCACTAACTTCTTCACCAGCAAGATATCTTTGATGCTTGGCTACTTTCTCCAGATAAGCATCGTAGTAATCTGCTCCTCGAATGTCATCAGTGATGAGCTCATTCGGAATAGGCATCCCAAAGACTTCCCTTTTGGTTCCCTTGGCACTAAATTTGAGATATCCCAGAATAGGTTCTTCAGTAGGCAAATGAAGGGGAGACTCTGGTCTTGGATGGAACTTGTACTTGCGTTGCCGATGAAAGATAATCAGTTTGGTAAACCTCACACTTGGGATCACAATAAGAGTGGCTTTCTTATTTCCCTGAGTATGTTGTGCCAGATTCTTTTTGTCTTCCGTGAAAGTATGGATGGATTGAGTGAATTCTTCCTACATCCTTTCCGCATAATCGATATGAGCTCGATTGATGATGCCTCAAAGAATCTGTAACACTGGAGCTCTTGGCCTTTCAAACCCAGAAGTCTTTCCCATAAGGCATAGATTAATGATTGTCGTGAGTGCTCTCCACGGTTAGAACATGTCATTAGTTACGACATTTGATTAGTATTTGACTTCTTTTAGATAACCCAGATCGTTGATAAAGTTGATAAGAGTATCCTGAGTTGGAGGGGAAGAAAAAGCCTTGTTGTTGTTGATTAGTGTGATCTGAACAGCATCTACGAGTGTGTCTTTAGTGAGGTTGAATCATTGCTCATCCAGTTGACACTTGTAACCCCCGTCGGTTCTGTTATAGCAAATAGTATCCTAGAACTGCTGAATATAGATAGCTGGTATTGTCGAAGAGGCGGTAAATGCTCGGAAGAAGTTGGTATGCTTCATGTTGATCCTACGCCTTGATCGATTCTTTACGTAGTAAAGTGTTTATTACCTTGGATGAATCCAAAATAACAACAGTTGAGACTTTGTTTGTATATCAAAGTGTATGCGGAATCTACACTTTGATACTCTAGAAGTATTAAGCAATAGAACAGTATCAACAATGGATATATCTTAAACTGCTTCAATATTATTAATAATACGAGTACTCTTGAATATTACTAGGGTTACAAACCTTGAAGCTATTACAATCTTTCTCTAAGATGTATTCTCTATGTATTCGTAAGTGAATGCGTATCTAAAA
>BQNB010087980.1:0-23762 GCA_026074375.1 Tanacetum coccineum | reverse complement strand
ACTCGTAATCAGTCAATTCAGACCATTCATATGTTATCACCCAAATGCTCGACATATAATGGTAGACCAACCTTTGCTAATCTAAGGTACCTCAAGAAAGCTCAATCTGAAAAGCCCTGTTTGTATAAGATCCTATATGATACTTCTAATCTTGCAAACAGATTTGCCCCTAATAGGGAAGAGACCATGACTCTTGTAAATGAGAGTAGATCAAAATTGAATAAAGATTATGTTAAACCATATGATTACACAAGACAGAATAGTCTTTATGAAATTTTCAAAGCACCCTCACTAGAGTATCTTTATCAGTTGGAACACGCAAAAGAAGTTAGGAAGACATTGTGGAGAAAACCGTTTATTAGAACAAAACCAAACATTGCTAAAAACGTTGCCTTTCAACCGTTTCGAAATCCATTAGTAAAAGTAGACAAATTTTTAACGACATGACATTTAACATCAATTAATTTAGAGAAATTGTTGATCAAGCTTGGTTTAAACATACTAGTGATTATTTTCGGGTGCCAACTGCTAAAGATATAGAAGTTTTTATAAAAACCTTATTAATGCCTCTTTCCATAAAAACTTAAAATAATAGTTTTCATTTTGAACATGTTCATATTTGCATTCTCTGTCTGATTTAAATGCTTATGCTGAATTACAATGCTTGTATCTTCATAAAGTTAAAGAATTTGAATGTCTTGCACAAAAGCTTTCAAAACAAGTTGAATTTGTTAACAAAGAAGTTCATAATAAGCCTTTAAAGAGTTTTGCTAAACTTGAAAACCACTCGATTTCTCTTGAACTTACTTTACAACAATGTAAAGAACAAATGAAAAACAACTCAGTTTGCAAAGAAAACGGATCAAATGTATTTCGAAAAGAAGGTGAACAATATCATGAAATACAGGATTTGAAAGCTCAAATGCAAGACAAGAACATAGCCATCAGTGAGTTAAACAAACTCATTAAGAAATACAAAGGAAAGTCTGTGGAAACTCAGTTTGATAAACCATTTGTTGTTCGACAACCAAATGCTCAACGGATTCCAAAACCATCACTGTTAGGAAAACCGACTCCTTTTTCAAATTCTCTTGAAATGAGAAGTTTTCAAGTGAAACAGTCGGTTAATAAAACTAATATGTCAAATGGTTTGTTTAAACAAGCCACTCAACAGAATTTGCCTCAGAATAGAAAACAAGCGGAAATACACTCGAATGTGCTTAAATCAGGAATGTATAGAATTTCCACTACCATAACAAAATCTAGAACACCATAGTTGCCTCATGCTTCAAGGAATACTAATCCTCACGTGTCTAAATCTACAAGAGTAAATTACTGTACTAGTGTTAGCAGCCAACAACTTAAGTGCTATCAAGTTAATGATAAGGTTGTGCCAAACAATAGTCAAGTGAAGTTTAACCACAAGGAAGTAGAAGAACACCATAGGATTTCAAGTATTTCTAGGAAAACAAAGTCTATAACTGCGTGTAATGACAGTTCAAAATCCAGAACTTTGAATGTGAATGTTGTTTGTGCTGAATGTGGAAAATGTGTGTTTAATTCTAATCATGATGCTTGTGTTTCTAGATACTTGAATGACGTGAACGCTAGAACTAAGAAGCCTAAGGTAGTGCCTATTAGTGCTAGTAAACCCAAGAGAAAAGTGAACAAATCTGTTGCAACACCCTATAAGAAAACAGTTGCATCAGATACCACTATTCAGAAATCCAAGAGTTACTATAAGAAGTTGTATGAGAATATTGAGAATTAACAAATCAGGAATGGGAAAACGGTGGATAGCTAGTACATGTCCATAGGATATACATGGACACAAAAGCCACATAGACCAAAAAGATATGGATGCCTAAAATAATGAAAGAGGTTGTATCTACAAGTATTTGTCCACTATAGACAATTGTCTCTGGATTACTAATGTCTTGAACGATTATCAATTTCATTAGGATCCAATTTGTCTTATGTTCCATCGTTCCTTCTTATTCTCTTGGCAGATTGTCAACTCATATATTCATTCATTGACTCTGATGCACAAAGCACATGACAGGGCAATCTCAAGCTGTTGTGTATTTTTGTGGAGAAATTTCTAGTACTGTTCATTTTTGGAATGATCAATTGCTACAATTCTTGGTTATTTAGGGTTTTGAGAATGAAGATAGAGAGATCTGGTTGTTTTTGAAGAGGATAGAAGCGGCTCATGATGGCCGACAACTATATTTTTTGAGAATGGTGATTTATAGGGTTTGACGGGGTGGTATTGAGGCAGCGTCTCATGGTGACCGACTAGGGCTCTGATACCATATAAGAAGATAGAAAACCCCGTAGGTTGATTTGTATTATTCATCACAATATATAGAGATTACAAGAGAGAAACCCTAGTGGACCACAAGCCCACAAACCGAGCTTGGGCCAATTACTTTGACTAACATAAATAACTTTGACTAACAACTTTGACTAACATAATTACTTTGACTAACATTTATTCTCTAATACTCCCCCGCAATCCGAGCGGCGAAATCGCGAAAGCTCAGATTGAATGAGAAAGCTAAATAAACATTAAACAATAAAAAAAAAAAAAAAAAAAATTTGATGAAGATCTTCGACAGCAAGGGGAGACAAATCTTCATTGGCAGCGGCAAAAAGTTTTTTTTTTTTTTATATGGAATTTAGTTGCGGCTCATGATGGCCGACTACTAGGGTTTTGATAATAAAGATGAGAGATTTGATTCTTTTTTTAGAGGATAGAAGCGGCTTTTTTTTTTGAAAGGATAGAAGCGGCTCATGACGGCCGACGGTTAGGTAATAGAGAGTTTTTTTTTTTTTGAAATTTAGTTGCGGCTCATGGTGGCCGACAACTAGGGTTTTGATAATAGAGATGGAGAGAGATTTGATTCTTTTTTTTTTGATGATAGAAGCGGCTCATGACGGCCGACGGTTAGGTTTTGAGAATAAGATAGAGAGATTTGATTCATTTGGGAGAGTATAGAAGCGGCTCATGACGGCCGAGGATTAGGGTTTTGAGAATGAAGATAGAGAGATCTGGTTGTTTTTGAAGAGGATAGAAGCGGCTCATGATGGCCGACAACTATATTTTTTGAGAATGGTGATTTATAGGGTTTGACGGGGTGGTATTGAGGCAGCGTCTCATGGTGACCGACTAGGGCTCTGATACCATATAAGAAGATAGAAAACCCCGTAGGTTGATTTGTATTATTCATCACAATATATAGATATTACAAGAGAGAAACCCTAGTGGACCACAAGCCCACAAACCGAGCTTGGGCCAATTACTTTGACTAACATAAATAACTTTGACTAACAACTTTGATTAACATAATTACTTTGACTAACATTTATTCTCTAATACAAAATACATATACATCGTTGATCATTTTAAGATAAGTATTTAAACTTCGTCAATGATCACGCTTTCATGTCATTTTTTTAAACAAGTGACATGTCAAGGACTCATGGTAATATATATCTAATTAAGTTGGTGTTAATAAGTTGAACATATTAACTTAGAGAGTAAGTAACATATTAAGAAAACAATGACCGTATAAAACTAGATTACTATACTTGACTAGTTTTTTTCATGAGAAAAATAAACATAAATACCAATTTTTACCAACATATTTTACCAAATAATCATTTTTTATCAAAAAGTCCAAAATACACATAAAATCTGCAAGTTGTGCGAGACTTTGCGAATTTTAACAAAATTTTTGCAAGGTTTGACTTTGCGAGTTCAAACCTTGATAATTTTTGTAGAACTGTAGAGGGGGTGAATACAGTCTTTTAGACTTCTTTGAAGTTTATAAAACTTCAAGTCTCCAAGAAACCGAGTGGTGTAGTGATTTATTTGATGATAAAGACAATAAAGGAGAGAGAGAGAGAGAGGGGGGGGGGGGGGGAGAGAGGGAGGGAGGGAGGGAGGGAGGGAGGGAGGGAGGGAGGGAGGGAGGGAGGGAGGGAGGGAGAGAGGGAGGGAGAGGGAGGGAGAGGGAGAGGGGGAGAGGGAGAGGGAGAGAGGGAGGGAGAGAGAGAGCGAGAGAGCAAGAGAGAGAGAGAGGGAGAGAGGGAGGGAGAGAGAGGGAGGGAGGGAGAGAGGGGGAGAGAGGGAGGGGGAGAGTGAGAGAGAGAGAGAGAGGGAGAGAGAGAGAGAGAGAGAGAGGGGGGAGTGGGAGAGAGAGAGAGAGAGAGGGATAGAGAGAGAGGGAGGAAGGGAGAGAGGGAGAGAGAGAGAGAGGGAGAGGGAGAGGGAGAGAGAGATAGAGAGACACCACGATATATACTGGTTCGGGATGGGGGTTTAGACCATTCATACATCCGGTTGCGAATCCACGACACTGATATTATTACTCTAGAGAGAAGGAGAGAGAGAGCAAGTAAAGGAGAGGAAGGAGAGGTTAGAGAAGGGAGTAGTGAAATGATGGTGAGAGGAGGGAAAAATCGGAGAGGAGAGGGAGAGAGGAGGAGAGGAATAAATGGAGAGGAGAAGAGAGAATGGAGAGGGAGAGGCGAGAAGTGAAAGAGGGAGAGGGAGAGAGTTTATAGAGATATAGAGCAGAGAGCCAAAGAAGAGAAGATACGAGAGATAAGAGAGAGATAGAGAGAAGAGACGAGAGAAGAGAGTCTCGCTCCGCCTACATTTTTTGCGCGTTTGCCTCTTCCTCTCTCTCTCTAGCTCTTTTATTTTTTTCTCTGCTCTCGCTCCTTCTCTCTCTCCCCCCCTCACACACCTGTGTAACCTGGCAGGTTTAAACTTGAGGATCCCAACTAACGTTTTAATCCAAATTTACACCTTACAATGGTTGTCTCACACCCCCTATACTGGTTCGGGATGGGGGTTTAGACCATTCGTACATCCGGTTGCGAATCCACGACACCGATATTATTACTCTAGTATAATCCTTTTTTTTAACGGCAAATTTTATTGAACAACTAGCAATGAGCTAAAAAAGTTACAAGCTAAGATAAGATGGACCTTTAATCCAAGACGTCTAATCAAAATTAAAATTACAACGATTTGAACACCAAGTGTAACACAAGCGAACAATGTCATCAAAGATGTGGCCACGACTAGGGGAGACTTTGGCAAATAAAATATTGCTTTTGAAACTCCATAAAACTCTCCACATTGCATAACAGACACCTTCAAGGGTGTCTTTTAAGCTTTTGGTAAGCCGAGTACTTTTAAACCAAGTTAACCAATCGTCTTACGAGTGTAGATTAGAGGGATCAAAGTTCCACCATCCGAGCACTTTGTTCCACACTTGACGTATGGGAGGTAGTTTCTGCCGCTATATTACAAATTGGACAAATAATGGATGGTATCTCCAAGCCTTTGGACGATAGTTATATCGAGTAGGAAGATTGTCCAGCCAAACTCTCCAAGCAAATATATTCACCTTAATAGGCATAACCTTTACCCAACGAGTTGGAACACTGACCTTAGGAAGAAGAATATCATCAATGTAGTTTCGAACGGATTTAACCGAAAACTCGCCTAAAGAATTTAGAGACCACACCCAACGATCACGTGTTTGTGAGAGAAGAAGATCAGTAATACATAAGTGTAAAGCCTTAAATTGCTCCTCCTCTACCCCTCCTCTTGGAGTGCGACGAAAGGAAAGATCAAGAGCCTTCTTTTTATCCGCCACATTAACATTCTTATCCAATTTTAAAGCATAAATACTTGGGAATTTTACTTTCAACGCAACATCATTAAGCCAAATATCCTCCCAAAACTCAGTGTCTTCTCCATTTCCCACCTTTCTACTAATAAACGTCATAAGGTTTATTCCTTTGTTTTTTAGAGAAGAAATACTACGAATAATGTCAAGCCAAACGGACCTACGAATAGGAAGATTGGTAACATCTAGAGCACCTTTTACTCCATGGATTGCAGTTATGAACTTAGCCCATAAAGAGTTCCGATCAGCGAAAAACGCCAAACCCATTTGAACAAGAGAGCTCGATTAAAAGCAAAGTAGCTGGACACCCCGAGACCTCTTTTTTTTTTGGAAGCCAAAACTTTGTTCCATCTGATCCAAGTCGTTTTCCTAACTGATCCATCAACTCCATTAAAGAAATTTCTTCGAATTGATTCAAGCTTATTTAGGACACCAATTGGGACCTTGAATATAGACATGTAATAGAGAAGGATCGAAGTAAGGACAAACTTAATAAGGGTTAAACGACCTCCTATAGAAAGGGTGTTGAGCTTCCATTTAGATAAATAACCGGAAAGTTTCAAAGTAACCTCGTCCCAAGACTTAACTTTAGACATGACATCACCTACTTTAACGCCAAGGTAATTGAAAGGAGTTAAGAACGTTGAGCAACCTACAAGCCGAGCAACCTTATCAACCTCCTTCTTTTTAATACCAATACCCATAAGTTTACTTTTTTGAAGATTAATTTTGAGACCAGAAGCCAAGAAAAAACACTTCAAAACATGAACAAGAGTTTTGATATTAGATCTGTCCCATTCTTCAACAAAAACGGCATCGTCAGTATAAAATAAATGAGATAACGTCAAGGAGTCATTTAAAGAGATACCCTTGAAAAGCCCTGATCGTGCCGGATTCACACTGTAAATATATATATAATATATATTAAAAGATAAAATATATAAACAAGTGTAAAAACAGCAATCAATGATACCAGGAAGTAGTATAGAGCTTTCCCGGGTCGTAAATCCCCAACGAGGCTAGAATGGTAAATCGATACGATCGAATGACGAATTGATGAATTGAATTGAGAAACAAATGATTTTGATTTTTAACTAAATAAACCAAAATTAATTAAAGAAAACTAAAATTATTCTACGGGAAACAAGCAGTGGAAAATGGGAACCTTAAATATACTACGGGGAACAAAAATAGTTATACGGATAAATCCTAAACTACGGGGGGCATAACAAATTAGGATAATATTTACTTAACTAAAATAATTAAAACTAATAAACTAACATTAAACATGCAATTTTTTTAAGACTACCGGAAATTAAATCGTAAGCTAAAAACTAAAATTACAAAAATCAAGTCATAAAAAATTCAATTTTATAATTTAATAAATTAAAATATTCTACCTTAAAGAAAATGATAAAAAAATTTCAAAAATCGGATTTAAAAAAGCGAATCAAAACGGGTAAGAAAACGAAAAAAAAAGCCGAAACTCGTAAACGAGGCCACTGAACGGCTATTTGGGCAAAAAACACCCTACAAAGTTTTAATTATTTTCCTACAAACTATTTGATTTAAAGAAAATTTTCTAAAATAAGACAAATATTTTTTTGTTAATTTTTATATTTTTTTTATGAATTTTTAAGTATTAATTACTTAATTAAAATAATTAAATAGACCAAAAACCAGAAAATATAAGTGCATAAAAATTCTGCGAAAATCAAAATAAATAAAAGGAAAAGTTGATAATTCTAAAATTATAAAAAAACGCCTAATTTTTACGTAGCACTTAAGAGTAATTGGAATTAATTATTAAACTACCCTAAATAATTAAATTAATTAATTAAAGTTAACAATCTAACTAACTAGGACTAAAGTGAAAGGTTCTAAGGACTAACAGGAGGATTGTGGGGCTTAACGTTAACGGGTACTAACATGAATTAACTAAGAAATACTAAAATTTCACTAAACAGTCCTAAAAGCTAGCCCGAATTAAAAACTAGTCCTAAATTTAAAAAAGTGCTTATCTTAAAACTCTAGAAAAGCAAACTAATATGCAACTTATGGGGTCATTTTAATAAAGGCACTTGTGTCTAGTATGTTCTAAATAAGCCAGAAAATAAGCTTGTTTTGGGCAGAATGATTAAAAATCTTTTTTTAGCTTTTTTGGGCTTTTTTCTATTGAGCTATTTTAAAAACAATAAGCTACAAGCTATTATGTAATCAATTAAAATAAGCCAATTAATCTATTAAAGCTATAATATACAAAATTAAGCCCAAAAATAAGCTGCCAATGAGGAAATAAGCTAAAATGTTTTTTAAGCGAGAAAGTGAACAGTTAAAGAGGGACTTTTAAGCTGCAATTGACTATTCTAATAAGATATCTTAGGGAAAACAGCTGTTAATCCTAAGAAAATAATCTACAAACTATTCGAAAAAGCAAAAAAAAACTAATCTTAAATTATTACCATAAGCTAGAAATTGGGGCCGGGCTGGCTACTTGGGTGCTCCGCACCAGGGCAAATAGCTAAAGGCCTTGAGAGCTTTTCTAGCTTATCATTATAGCTCATATTGAGCTTCAAAATAAAAAACAAAACTTAAACAGATTAGAGGGTTTATTCAATAGAGCTTATTTCCAAAAAAAAATTAACTTTTAAAACAAAAAAAACTGCTGATAATTCAGCTTGAATTTTGGGCTTTTTTATAGAAAGGAAACAATTTGACAGATTTGGGTTTTGACTTATTGGTAAAAACAGAACAAGAGGACTTGCTTAAAACTAAATAAACACTCAAAATACACTTTGTTAGATGACTCTAATAGCTGAATAAGCAGCTTGAGCTTATTTATCCACCATTTCCTTTTTAAAATTTTGACAGAAACTTCAAAATAAAATAAAAAAACTCAAATTTAACTTTCAAGTTCAAATTTTGATGCATAAATGATCTAAGATAACCTTAGATACTCAGCCAAAGTTGGCTGAGTATTTGTAACCATTTCACAAACACAAAATTACCCATTTTGTGTTACAACCAAACACCCCCTTATTTTCTTAAAGTGGCTTTAACTGAATTTTAAATAAAAAGTGGCTTAACAAGTCTGATTAGGATAAAAAGTTAAACATTTTGAAACATTCTTATCCAAGATTAACAGATTTAAAAGACCTAATTTGGATTTTCAAATTTTAACAGTAACAAGCAAATTTCATAAATGAACCTTCTAATTTTTTATTAACATAAAAGAAAGTTACAAAGGTAAAAAAAAGACAACTGAATGAGTAAATTACAAATCTTTAAAATAAACTTAAATTAAAAGACAAGCTAGAAGAAAAAATCTCGGGTGTGTTTTCTTGCTTATATAGAAGTCTCTGGTCTTCATAGCTTCTCAACTTGTGTTTCTTGTGTGTGTACAACCTCAGCAACAATTCCCAGCCTTTGATTAGGTTTTGTGTTTGTTTATACTCATTTTCGGCCATGGATTTTTCTTGGGTTGTGGGGGATTGCCAACGTGGCAGTTTAAAAGGCTAGTGGGAGTGGGTTTAAGGTTAGGACTGGATTTAGGAGGGGTTGGGTAAAAGGGGTAGTGGCTACATGTGATGGTGGGAGGTTCAAGGTGGTGGCGGGAAAGCTTTGGGGAAGAGAGACCGGGATTGGTTTATAACATTCGAAAGTTTGAATTGCCCAAAAAGAAACCCCCAACTTTCATTTACTTGTCACTCTTTTTATTCTTTTATTTTTAGTTATAAAGAAGTTTGAAATAGCCAAGAATGGCCCCTCTGTTTTGGTATTAAAGAGATAAAGAACTTCAAACAAATGGCAGATTTAGCCCTTGTCATTTTAAAAGGGAAAAATTGTTTGGAAAATTACAAAATCAGTCCCTATCAATATCTAAACCAATTTTCTTTATAAAACTATTTTTTTAAAAATGACAATTTAAGTCCCTAAGGTTTATAAAAAAGTATGATGGGCCATAATGGGCTTGGGTTTTGTATTGGGCCCAATTGGGTTTATTTGGGCCCAATAAGGTTTGTGGGCTTGTGTTATTGGGCTGAGATTGACTGTACATGGGCCAGGATTGGGCCTTCAAAGTCTTCACAGTCTCTGTCAATTGCACACAAATGGGCTGTTGTCATTGATTGAGGGCCCATTTGGTCTTCACAGTCTTCAATAATATACTATTGGGCTTTCCCGGCCCATCAGATGGGTTGAGATCGCATCCAAATAGGTATTATTCTATTACGGCTCCGGTTTGACTGTTAATTTGTTGAGTTGACTTTTGACTTTGACTTTTCTGGTCTTTGGCTTTGCTTTGGCTTTGTCCTTTACAGCTTTTCCATTCCATGTTCGGTTTTGTCGTTTTGGCTTTGTTTTTCGTCCTTTTCTTGGTTATCCGTTCCTGCACAATACAATTAGCAAAACAAGCATATATTTGGCATTTTAAGTCCGTTTTTGGTTAGTTTAGCTCGTTTTTAAAGGTAAAAGGTATGTGTAATTAAGCACATACCAAAATCCCCCATACTAAGGTATTGCCGTGTCCTCACGCATTGCTATGAAGTAAGCATTACCGAAAATAAAGATCTCAATCCCTACGACTTAATACTTGAAAACGTAGAAAAGAGTTTCGTCAATCGGAAAACTAAAGAATCAAAAGCTTCGACCAAGACCCGTTTTCACCATTTTTTTTATTTGTACTCTAACTATCTAACTATTTTGGATTTTTTTTTTTTTTTTCGAACTACCTGTTTGACCTTCCCTTTATTATTTAACATTGGGATCATAGATGTGAATACGGACCATAGAATAAATCTACGGATGTCATGACGGACAAAATTCTTCGTCCCGATTTTTCACTGATCCAAACCTAAGCAATTAACAAGATTTTTGTATATAAGTCTACATTGCTATATAGTACTCATACTTATGACTTGTGAACTTTTAAATCCCAATGAATGTATGGTTTTAAATGTGGTGTATCCTTCCAATCTAAACCAGTTAGATCAACTTATTTCCATAGTCGTAATTCAAGATGAATCATGACTCAAAGCAACAACTTGTATTAGGGACATTTTAACTTGATTTTAAAGAACGTGATTTTTAAACTATAGAACTTTTTTGCAAACATCTTCATCAATTATAATCTTAAATGTTCTTTATAGCTAGGAATGCCGTTGATAGTTTTTGATAACACCTACCCAGCATCCTACGCTTACCTAGTAGGTTTATCTCAACAAACGACACGTTCGTTCTTATGTTTGAAAACCCAACCCTGTTGCTAGCGTAGTGGTGAAATCACGACATCAATTCTTCTTTCCTAATATGGATAAGGATAAGTGGTCTTTGTTTGAACCTCAACTAGACGCTCGCCTTCCCTGGTAAGAGATATCAACAACACACCAATCCCATAGAGTAATGATGTCTTTGTTTGAACACCCCATACCTGTGGTTGCGGAATGGGATATCACGAACACTTCTTTTACTTGTGCATGTAATAAATTGTATGCGTTCATTGCAAAAATTTCAATTTTCAGCATTTTTTTGCATTAATACTTCATTCAAGCTTCTTGGCCATTTTAACTTTTTTGAATTATTAAGAACAGAAAAATCTCGTTTTAACGAATCATGTTAAAATTTGAAGCTTTTTATAAAAACATCGATATGATTTGTAAACTGAATGAGCAGTATGATTAGGTGAATTAGAAGCTAATGGGAGAAAAGCCACAAAGTTACTCATATAGTTCTTAAAAGAATCTTGCTCAGACCATAAATTGTCATTAATCCTCTATCACTTCTTGTTCTTAACACCTTATTAAATTCGAAAGCATCGCATTCGCCCTGAAAGTTAGCATACAGTGGGTAAGGTAAGAACTAGCTAGGCGCCTCAAAAACGCACGATCGAGTCCAAAAATTATTTTCTTTCTACCCATTGGGAGAGTCAAAACTGTGACAAAAACACTTATTTATTTTTGAAAATTTTTAAATTTTTTCTTTTTTTTGGAATTTTTGCAAACAAATTTGGTGGTAAAACGTGGGATTATGTGATAAACAACGACTGCAGCAAAAATCAAATCGAAGTTTCACCCCCTATACTAGAACTAAACATCGTCCTCGATGTTTCTAAGGGGGTTTCTAGTAAATCTAAGGGCGTTTATGAAGTGTGCGAAATGATTATAACGTTAGCCGATTAGATTTGGATACTGAATTCCCAAACTGAAGCTGAGGAGTGAAAGCTCTGAGCTTAAATAATGTCAAATAGAGAGCTTCACAATCCTGGGAATACTGGACATACAAATACAAAGCACAACAAAATTGGACAGAAAACGGGTATGGAAATTAAACCTTCTCTACACATAAAAACATTATTTATTACATTACTACGGATATGCATGGGGTGCTCCAAACGATAAGCGCTTGTTTAGGGTCCCGAAGCTTGTCCGTCCTCCGATTTTATTGGTCCATGGGGACGTTTTAGAGATCTGGGACACCTCGGTTGGTATGTCCCCTCAAAGTTAATGTTTTATACGATGACCATTCACCTTTAGGTTGGGACTGGAGTTTTGTGATAGCTCGAACGGTGCCATAAGGAAAAACTTGGACCAACGGTGAAGGTCCACCTCCAACGGATTTTAATTTGCGAGAAAATCTTGAGTCTAGAGGTTGAAGAGGCGAACACGTATCACCACGTTGAATACGCGGGTTTTTGATCTTAGAATCGTGTATCTCTTTGGGTTTTCTCTTTATTAGATCAAAGAGTTCTCGTAGGCCCTGATCACGAAGTTCATTTAGTTCATTCAGTTGAAACTTTCCTGTGTCACCGAAGTTTGAACATCAATATTTGTATGCTGAGGCCCAGTAGCGCTTATGCTCTAATCGATCGGAAGATGGCATGCATTCCGATACACAGCTTATACGGAGTGCATCGATGGGTGTTTGTAGCTGTGCGGAATAATGACCATAAAGCAATCAACTAATTTGTATCCGCCAGGATGATCGATTTTTCTCCCCACTGGTTCTCTCCAAGAATACTGCTTTTAAACACGATTTGTCACACTACTTGCCCACTTGTTTGTGGGTGATATTCGGTGGAGAGACGATGAGTTACTCCATATTAAGCATAACCTTTGTAAATTGGTCTTTGCAAAAAGTGAGTTAACGCAATCACTTAGATAGCTCTGGGCGTTGCACCAAACTCGAGATGAAGAGAGCTTTTCAAAATTTGCAAACAACTCGGGCTTCATTGGTGGGGAGCGCCTTTTTTACTTCTACACACATTTGAAAAATAGTTCAACAGCCACGCGTATGTATTTGTTCCCTCTTGAAGACGGGGAACAAGACCATTAAATCTATGCCCAGATGTCAAAGATTTCGCAAACTTGGATGGAGTTTTGTTGGCATCTCATCACGTTGCGTAATTTTTCCTTGATCAGTTGACAAATGTCACAACGGGTGGACAAGTCTATGGGCCATACTCTGTAGATGGCTGAGGCAATGATATCCTGATTTCGAAGATTTTTCTGGCTGTGTAATTGCACCATAGTGTCCCCAGTGGTCCACTGTGACAAGCTTTGAGAAGTCTAAAGTTCTTGCCAATACACAACGTCTTATCACCTGATCAGCCAGATCTTTAAAAGGAAGGATCATCCCAGAATGTGCTTGAATCCTGAAGAATTTATTTTTTTGTTGGGATGTCTTTCCCTTGTTATCAAATTTCCCGCATGGTAATTTGCAAAATCTGCAAACCATGGGGTACTTTGATCTTGAAGAGCAATAGAACCAAGAGTTTCGAGAGGAAATGCTTCATTGATTTCTTTGTTCTCGAGTTTGTCTTGATGCGGATTTTCAAGTCTGGACAGATGATCGGCGGCGAGATTCTCAGCTCCTTTTTTGTCTCGAATTTCAATATCAAATTCTTGGAGCAATAGGATCCACCGCATGAGTCTTGCCTTAGCATCCTTCTTGGCAAAGAGATACTTGATGGCAGAATGGTCAGTATACACTATGCTTTTGGACATAACAAGATATGACCGGAATTTCTCAAAGGCATACACTACGGCAAGTAATTCCTTTTCGGTAGTAGTGTAGTGAGTTTGAGCCTCGTTCATAGTCTTGCTAGCATAGTGTATAGGTTGGAAATGCTTGTTTTTTCTTTGCCCGAGGACTGCCCCAATTGCGAAGTCGCTAGCATCGCACATCAGTTCAAAGGGCAAGTCCCAGTCGGGAGCAATTAAGATCGGAGCCTCAGTCAATTTTCTTTTGAGTGTATTAAAGGATTCGATACACTCTTCAGAGAAGAAAAATGGAGTCTCTTTTTCAAGCAAATGAGTCATAGGACGGGCAATTTTTGAGAAGTCCTGAATGAATCGTCGGTAAAAACCGGCGTGCCCAAGGAAACTACGGACACCTTTGACAGAAGTCGGATGAGGGAGTTTAGCTATTACTTCGACTTTAGCTCTATCAACCTCAAGTCCCGACTTAGAAATTTTGTGTCCGAGAACAATGCCTTCCTTCACCATAAAATGGCTCTTCTCCCAGTTTAAAGACAAATTGGTGTCTTCACACCGCTTCAACATCTTTTCCAAATGGGATAGGCACGTAGAGAAAGAGTCCCCAAAGACCGAAAAGTCATCCATAAATACTTCCATCGTTTTTTCAATCATATCGTGGAAGATTGCCATCATACATCTTTGGAACGTGCCAGGAGCATTGCATAGCCCAAAAGGCATGCGACGATAGGCGAAAGTTCCGTATGGGCAAGTAAAGGTTGTCTTTTCTTGATCTTTTGGGTCAATTGGGATCTGAAAATAACCCGAGAAGCCATCGAGGAAACAGTAGTATTCGTTTCCTGCTAGTCTTTCGAGCATTTGGTCCATAAAAGGCAATGGGAAGTGATCTTTCCGGGTGGCTTCATTAAGCTTTCTGTAATCAATACATACTCGCCATCCCGTGACCAATCGAGTAGGAATCAGTTCATTCTCATCATTTGTGATGACGGTCATGCCTCCTTTCTTAGGTACACAGTACACGGCTCACCCAAGGCCCTGTCAGAGATAGGTAAATCCATCCACGTCAAGAGTGTTTATTCAACCTCCTTCCTGATAAACGTTGTGGATTTTTAGGTTTACCTTTCTCTGAACTTTGCACAGATGGTTCGTAGTCTCTTCCATTATAATTTTGTGAGTATAAAAATTCTGGGCTAACACCCTTTATATCGGAGAGTTTCCAAGCGATGGCGTCGCTTGGTGGTACTAAGAAACCTTGAGAAGAGCTGCCATTTTTCCTACATCTTTTAAGTCTTTAAGCAATTATAAACAAGGCAATCTTGTCCGTCACTTCTAAAAATGCTATTCGAGATGGGGTGGCAGTTCCCTTGAGTTCAACCTCGGGTAGGTTCATCAACGAAAGAGATAGCTTCACAAAGTATTGAGTTCTTTCCTAACCTCCAGCAAATATTGTTTTGATTTGGTAGTGGGTGGGTGTTCACTGTTCAAAATTGCGTTCTAGAAGCAGATATCCCCCTCCAGATTCCTGATAAGTTGATCAACTTCAGATAAGTTGATCAACTTCTAGAGCAAGAAAACTAAACTGGCTACTTCCATTAACAGAAAAATCACTGATCCCGAAAGGAAGGTGAGATTTGGAGAAGCAGTAGAAAGCAATAGGCTCAAAATATGGAGTGGGAAATTGCCACACGCGATACGACGTTTGAAAACCCTAAGACCTCTGAGAATACTCATACACAAGCATATCATGACGTCGATTTTAGTTTACCGGGTCAATATGGATGTAATCATCTTTGTAATTTTGAAGTTTGGACCAATTGAATGTATGGCTTCCTTGCCACACCGAAGGGTAATCTCCCTTCATAAACATCAAGTCAAAGCCTGTACTCAAATGTTTTTCAATAAACATCGGCCCCGAGAATTAAAGGTAGCTCGGGGGACTTGATCAAATCAACAACTACGAATTCAGCTTGAAATTGAATTTTCCCACATTTACAAAGACATCATCATCGATGAACCGATCGTTTAAAATGATCGACACAGTCAGCTAGTTCTAGGTCATGCAAGTCGCGGGGTTAATTCAGGAAGAGATTATATTGTACCATACATAATAAGGCATGATATTAATGCTGCAACCAGATCGGACCAATAGCGTTGCATGTAGTAATCCCCGTACATTTCACATGGAATCAGAAATCGGCCAGGGTCTCCAAGTTCTTTGGTAACCTTGTGAGGATTACCGCTGAACATTCCTCATTCAAAGGAGTTCTTGGCAATTTCGCTTATTTTCTTGTTTCCAATAAAGGTTTAAAATCGTTGAAGCAAATTAGGCACATGAGCATCAAGGCACGGTAAAGCAAAATCTCGAACCAAATCTCTAAAGAATTTCATAGAAATTCTCGATTTGGGTCGTTAGCTTTTTCCTGCGGCCTTCATTCATTCATCGGATGGCAAAGGAAAGATGCTTTATGAACTAGAGTAACAACATGAGCAGACATTGGCTCGAGGATTTGATTACCGAGACTGTAGAATTTGGAAAACAACTAGTAGGTTGGACGTCTACTGATGCTTCCCGTTATTAGCAGGAGGCATCGTGTCTTTGTCACCATCGGTCATCATAGATTAACTGCTTTCGGACCTGGATGGTAAAACACCACTATCGTGTAGTGATACCTTTTAAATCTTCCTTTGGTTGGTAACAAGTTTTACCTCTAGGGGGGGGGGGGGGGGTGTGGGGCTAACAAGAAAAGGAAAGTTCCAGAACCGAAGTAGAAGCTGTAATTAGCATAACAAATGTTAAAAGCATGTCAGTCAAATTTGCCATTTTGGGATTGTATGGTTTGACCTTGGTTTTGCATGTTTCTCAACTACTGCATCATGCGTGACATATCTTTCAAAACTGTTTTTGACACACCGTATGTCTGAGAGTCAGGTCCTTGATGGGCTCCTGGTTGATTGACCAAATGTCGAATAAATCGACCTTAGGTTGAAATTGTTTCCTCCTGTTTTGTTGAAGATATTCCCTCCTCGATTGAAATGTTTTGACTATTTGCAAGAGGATTCTGAATGGGAGAAAACATGAGGTCGCATTTATGATTTGAGACCATCGGAGGTCGATAACCAGACATTAGCTGGTTGAAATTGGCCGGCAGCGGCCTAGAGGCGACAACATACTCCTTTTGATATTGTCATGTAAAATGTTGCTGAGTTAGTGCGGCTGTGACATTTTTGATAAGAATGACCTCCCCCACAAGTTACACAACTTTGTCCAACCGCTTTTACGGGGGCGGAAGCTGGGGTTTGGTTCTTTCTGTCGAGAATTAAGCCAATACCATACTTTTATGATTTTTCAGCAACATCAGATGATGACTGCTTGGGTGGTAAGCTTGTACGCATTTTAGCTACAACAAACAGCTAAGTTTCTGTGACTGACGTACCTAGACTTCTCACGCTGATTTTTAAACATACTCGAGGCATTTTGTCTAAGAAAGTTACCAACCGGCAGCAAATCTATGATCTTGATCAATAGCGCTAGGGCATTATAGAATGTATCGAGTTTATGCAATTACTGAAAACCCTTGATGAGGGCATCCCCATTAACAGAAAACATTGAAACGATCCCACGCGTCAAAAAACAGTCCTCATCAAATGTTTTGCTGAAATCTCGTGATTCATTCCCTGAATTTGTCGTTATAGAGGAGAGGAAGGAATTTGATAATAAATTTCGAAACAGATCATCCCATGTTTCAATTGATCGAGGGATTCTTTTTCATCCAATATCCAAGGACTGCTCCCTTCGAGAGTAAAAACGTAAAAGCAAAGTTTACCCGCGTAGTTGGTACGATCGAATCTTCATCGAGAAGTGTTCTGTTGAACATAACGGATGTGAGCAATGTGGGTCTTCTTATCATTTCCAAAAATTTGCTGTTTTGAGACAAGGATCAGAAACATTGCTTGATCTCAAAAGTTCTTCGCGGTGATTTCTGGAATAAACTAACGCAATCTCGTGACCCTCTGTGGGTGCGTCGAGCAATTGCGCCATATGAACGATTAACAGCCATCGTAACTTATAGGAGATTAATCAGGATTTCCCTCAAGATTGGATGGATTCAACAGAAGTTTGTCGGACTTGTGTCCGACGTCTACGGGCTGAGAACGAGTAGCGCATGCACAAAATATAAATGATACAAAGAACATTAACGCTAATTTTTTTGGTTTTCAATGATTAATTCACAATTGATTTTAACGGACAATGAGATAAGACAACTTAAACCAAATAATCCACTTACTTCACGGTAGCTCTCAAAAAGATAAACGCACAGGTGAGCGGAGGAGTAGGAATAGCGCGAAGCTTATTTCTCCTTTCGGGTCGTAGTTCCTAGGAACAACCCTCCTTATACCCACTTTATAGTTTGTTTAACCTTTCAAGGTGAGCCGTACGTTGTAAGAGACACAAAAGGCAAGTTTTTAAATCTTTTGTTCGAGTTGGGAACCAACAAGTTCACCGGAAGTTATTATGATAATACCTCAGTTGAGAATATTATATTTTGGTATTTTACCAATTTGTGAATTTTATTTCTTTTTTATGGACAATGTTTTTATATTTTTGGTTTTTCTTTGGTTTTTTATCTGATAATTATACTAATAAAAGAAAATGAAAAATATTTTTGTATTTTTTATATTTTTTTCTAAAAAGTAGAAGAAAATATTCACAAATTCAAACACAATTTGTCAAACGTAACGATAGTCGGTATCACAGCCTCCCCGGCAACGGCGCCAAAAATTGATTGTAGAATTTTACACTATGTATATATAATATATAATAAAATATAAAATATATATAAGTCTAAAAACAACAATCAATGAAACCGAGAAGTAGTATAAGAATTGTTCCCCGTCGTAAATCCCAACGAGGCAGGAAATGGAAAATCGTATACATCGAAGATTTGAGTTTGAAGGAGAGAGAATGAATTTGGAGAGTGCAGGAAGTTAAATTTAAACCATAATAAACAAAAAACGTTAAGAAAAACCTAAAATTATGAAATTAAGCAAAAAACGAAAGCAACGAATCCCGAACAAAGGTGGGAAAAACCTAAAATCCTTCAAAATAACCCTAAAAAAAAAAACGAAGAAATTTTTTACTTCTAACTACTCTACGGGACTAATAACGAAGAATGTAAAAGACTAGACCGAAAACGGAGTTTCGTTTGACCCAAAAACGAGTCAAGACAAAATCCCGCACCCGGACCGTTCTTTAAAAATAAAAAGTTGTAAAAATGACCCTACGAAAAGTTTAAATTTTTTCCTACAAACTATATGACAAAAGAAATTTTCTGAAAAAAGCCAAATATTTTTATGATAATTTTTGTATTTTTATGAAATTTTTAAAAGTTTAACTAATATTAAATTAATAAAAAATACTAAATGACTACGAAAAATTCAGAATTTTTACACAAAATACTTTAATCATACCAATCCTAGGGAAAAATAAGCAACAAAAAGTCAGCTTTAATAAATAAGACCTGATATAAAGCTTACCTACAGCCTTATAAAGCTATAAGCCCAAAACGTATAACAAATTTAAAGCCCGTGATCTTGTTAAAACGAAAAAGACCCAAGGGCGCAGTGGTAAGGAGTGTGTTATAAAGGGGATCGTATCGAGAGGTCCCGGGTTCGAGTCTTGCTCACCCGGACCTCTTGTCTTTCCCTCCTTTTTTTTTTTCGAAAACTCAAAGAAGCAAAGTTTAAAGCCTTCTGTGGGGCTTAACAACTTTGTCAAACTACAAACTTTTATACGAAAAAAGCCTGTCAATATAAGCTAAAAAATAAGCTTACAGTTAGACAGAGATCAAAAAAAAATGGCTTTAAGCTAAATGGATTAACATACATTTTGGACATTTGGGCTCGTTTTAAGCTAAAACTTGGACAATATAAGCTAAGGGGAGTCTAAACTAATCTAATAAGCACTAAGAAGCTAAAAAATATATAACTAAATAAGCTTAAATAGCTTATTTGGACAGAAAGTTTAAAGCAAACTTAAAGGGCAAAAGGAGCTTAAGTTTGGCACTTAAATAAGCTAGCAAAAATGGAATGAAAGCAACAACAATCCAATACTAACTTAAATAAGCTACTAGGACACAAGTGAGCTTATGAAATAAGCTCAATAAGCCAGAAGAGAAAAATAAGTAATCCTTACACTAACTAAGCTAAAAAACAGTCAAGGGGCTAGTTGAGGCTTAAAATTAAGCCATCAAATAAGCCTCTTAAGGTCTGAAACTTAAAGGGCTTATCAAGGGGCTTATAGACTTCTCAAAATAAGTCCAAAAAAATTAGACTGTGGTAACGATTAAAAAAAAGCTTAAGCAGAGTAGCATTAAAAATCTCCCTTTTCACCATGGGAGAGTTTTAAGCATAACACCAGATGGCTTTATTTGAGACAGCTTTTCTAAAAGCTGTCAAATAAGCTTAAAACTAAAAAATAAGCTTGAACAGCTTAAGTCTACTATGAAGTAGACTGAGACCATTTTTTTGACTTTTAAAGAACTCATTGTAAACTTGCTAATTTGTAAGGAGAATAAGGATATTGGTTTTTAAAAACTAAATGCAACTAAAAAGTCTTAGGGTGGTTTTTGGACTTACAATCAAAATACCAAATGGTGTTTGTCAACAGCTCTTTAACACACAAAACACACCTTTTTTGATACTCAAACTCAAACCACAAGTGCTTAACTAAATAAGCACTTGTGGTGTTTGTAAAAATCTCACAGCTTTGAAAATGGTTTAGAAAATCTGGGAAAACAATTTTTAGAACCGTAAAACTTTTTTTGAGACGAGCTTAAATGAGCTTAAAATTAAGCTAAAACTAACCAAAATACCTTAACCCATGCACACAACCTTTTTGACCCGTTTTCATAGTTGACCCAAACACCCCCTTAATTTTTAAAAGGGACTTAAAAACTTATGAAAACTGTTTTAAACTGAAGTTTTGGAAGCACTAATGGTACTTAAGCTATTTAAGTAAAAAAAAGACAAAAAGAAAAGCAAATAGCACTTTAAAGTAAAAATAATCAATATGACAAAACATTTAAACTACTTGGTACAGTTTTTAAAAAAAATGAGACCCTAAAAGCATTTAAAAAGCAAACTCAATCCATGACAATTAACATTTATAAGCATAAAAAGATATAAATAAGCTAAAAAATAAGCTACATAAGCTGTGCTACAGTAATTAAGCAAAATTTGAAAGAAATGTACCTTTGATCCTTTTCACTAAAAGGATCTTGTGAAGTCCTAAATAAGCTCTAAATTCCTACCCTTGGCTTATAAATAAGCCAAAACTAAGCTGAAAACCAATAAGCCTTCCATGTTAGCTTATTCATCCTTGCTTTTTGAATCCAACAGTACCTTGATAGCTTTTCTTAAATTTCCTTAAAGTGTTTTAAGTACAGAATTATAAAGATGGTTTTAATGAAGAGATAGAAGACTTTTAAGTAACACAAATCACACACAACATTACATCATTTCAGTATTATCACAAACAATATTAAATAAAATGAAGTTCAAGTACAAAAACTTTAACTGACAAATACTTAACTTAAAAACCAAAATCTTCTTGTAAAAACTAAACTTAAAAACAAATTTAAACCTTCCAAAAACTCCCCTGACAATGGGCTGTCCAATGCTCTTAAATAGGAAGTCAAATTCGACTAGGCTTGTGTCTTTCTTTGTCTACATTCTCTTGTTCTTTCTTGTAGACCACAAGAAATGCAATTGTGTTTCTGTGAGAGTGTAAAGAGAGCAAATCCTGTCCCTTGATAATCCTTGGTCTCTAAGTTCGAGAGTATTCCTCAGCCCTATGATGAGGCTGTGGGGAATTGTGGATTGCCAATGATTAGGGTTATTGAGTGGAGGAGGAGGGGAAACTTATCCATAGGGTTTGGGGTTGCAAGGGTAATAGAGGGGAAGAAATCCCGGATTTGTTGAAAGTTGAAATGGCGGGAAAAAGTTTTATACGAAGGAAGGTTACGGGTGACAGGTGATAGATTTGGGGAATGGCAAATTGGTCCTTGAGGGATATAAGTTAGATTGGCATCGCATGGTCCATGTGGTGTTAGCAATTTTGGGACTAGCAAAAATAGTCCCCAGAAGGTTATAACACCTTTGCAACCCTTCGTGCCTTGGTAGTATTACACAAGTATGTGGGAACTTGGCCGTTTTTTGCCCCCCCCGACGTGTTACTTGATAGTTTGCAAAATCAGCTCACTTTCTTTACTTTTCTCTTTTTCCTCTTAAATATAAGTTAGGATTTACAAGTTTAGTCCCTAAACTTATATTTCATAGAAATTTGGCCATCGGGTTGACTTGGGTTGACTTTGAACCGTTGACCAGTTGACTTTTTTTTTTTGTTGACCTTTTTGATTTGATTGACTTTTCGGCTTCGATTTGGCTTTGTCTTCACAGTCTTTTTCATTCGAGTCCGATTTTGTCTTTTTGCTTTGTTTTTCGTACCTTGTTCTTAGTTATCCTTCCTGCACAATACAATTGATCAAAACAAGCGTAAATTTGTGCGTTTAATCCGTTTTTGGGTTATTTTTAGCTCGCTTTTAAAAGGTACAAGTATTTGTAATTAAGCACAAAAGAGAACAAAATAGATCTCTTGCTTTGAAGGCCAAAAAGGAATCAAGTGATGAAGATAGCTCGAATTCCGATAGTGAAGACGAAGAATACGCCATGGCCGTAAAAGAATTCAAGAAATTTTTCAAAAGACGAGGAAGATTTGCAAGACAACCACGAGACGAAAGAAAGTCATTTCAAAGAAGTAGAAGTGACAAAGATGGTAAAAGTGAAAGAAAATGCTTTAGATGTGGAGATCCAAATCATTTCATCAGAGAATGTCCAAAGTCGTCAAGAAGCAATAATCAAAAAGCTTTCATTGGAGGAGCATGGAGTGATAGTGGCGAAGATGAGGAAGAAAAGGCTAAAGACGAAACTTGTCTTGTAGCTCAAGCATCAAATGAAATATGCTTAGGAATAAACTTAGAGCCCGACGAATGGATTAAAGATAGTGGATGCTCGAAGCATATGACGGGTAATCGAAAATTGTTTTCTACATACAAAGCGTATAACGGAGGGAACGTCATTTTCGGAAGCAATTTACGAGGCAACATCATAGGCAAAGGTACGATTTCTCACGACTCCCTAATTATTGAAAATGTTAAGCACGTAGATAATTTAAAATTTAATTTTCTTAGTGTTGGTCAAATATGCGATAATGAATGCAAAGTAGTATTTACCGAACATGATAGCAAAATAATCAAAGATGAAAAGGTCATAGGTAGAGGAATTAGAAAAAGACGACTATATGTGATGAAATTAGAAAATAAACCGAAAGATAAAATATGTCTTGCAACTTTGGATGAAAACTCCACTTTATGGCATAGGAGATTAGGTCACGCAAATATGCAATTAATTCAATCATTAGCTTCTAAGGAACTAGTTAGAAATCTACCTAAACTTAAATTTGACCGACATTTTTGTGACACTTGCAAAATTGGAAAGCAAGCTCATGCTTGTCACAAAGCCAAAAATATAGTATCAACAACTAGAAGCTTAGAATTATTGCACATGGACTTATTTGGCCCATCCGCCGTACGGAGTTATAGAGGAAATCGTTATACCTTAGTAATTGTAGATGACTATTCTCGATATACATGGACTAGATTTTTAGAAATTAAAACCGAAGCATTTGGTGAGTTTAAAATATTTAGTAAAATGATTCAAAATAAAGTAGGATGTTCCATAGTGTCAATTAGATCGAATCATGATCGGGAATTTGATAATGAAGTACAATTCAGAAACTATTATGAGTTAAACGTAATTTCTCACAATTTCTCTGCTCCTCGTACTCTACAATCAAATAGGGTAGTAGAAAGAAAGAACCGCACTCTACAAAAAATGAGTAGAACCATGTTAAATGAACAATCTATACCACAAAAATTTTGGTGTAATGCTGTCGATACATCAACCTATATAATAAATAGAATCTCCATTAGACATATTTTAG
>BQNB010087979.1:0-27778 GCA_026074375.1 Tanacetum coccineum | reverse complement strand
GAGCTTAAGAATATAATGGCTAGTTTTTTCCAAATGAATACTGCTTCTACTTCGGGTTCGGGATCACTTCCTAGCAATACCGTTGCTAACCCGAGAGGTGACTTGAAAGCAATCACCACCACGAAGTGGTATCTCTTCGCAATTAATAAATAAAGAAAGTAATAAGTAGAATAAATATCTCTGTCAGATTACTTCATCTTGTCGAAGGCGTGGCCGATATTGATGTCTTCATATAAGGCGGGGGCCGGTGTCATAAAAAGTAGAATAACCTCTTGTCGACTCGCTATCGATGTGGCTTCGAGATAAAAGGCATCGGTAATATATTATGATTACAACAAAAAAAAGGGTGTAAAATATAATAATGAATAATAATAAGCCGATGTCGAAATATGTTTGCTGCATCTTGTAAGAGGCGTGGCCGATGTTGCAACCTTCTAAAGGACCGAGGTTTAATAATGTTGCTTAAGTTTATATTGTTTAATGGAAAATCTTCCTTTTTTTAAATATGCTTTTGAGCTAAGACTATTTTATGATTACATTGAATAAGATATGTGTAAACGGAAAGCCTATGAGCTTTTGAAATTAAAGGTCCGTGAGTCCCGATACTAGTCTCCGTGAGGTGTCAAAAGCCCGGTCACTTAGCCGATGAGGTTGGGATGTGCCGAGACGAAAGTCGCTACATGGGATGATCTCGCCTTCAAACTCAATATTCTCGGGTGGAACGTAGAGCATAGGATTTTGCATAAAAATACCGTTGATCCATGGTTGAAATTCGAAATAGCACATTCGCCTAAATATAATAATTGTCGGGTGTGAAAAGTTTACAAGTTGCAATTATGAGTAGTGTTAGCATCCAAACTTATATTTAACAGTGATTTCGTTTTGAGCTTAGTTGGGCAAGTGAAAAGTCGGGAACGACGAATTTATCCTTTTTGAGGGCATGCATCTTGTTCTATGATCCTAATAACAGAAGTCAATCTTATTAGTTAGTTGAATAATAATTAGAATACGGAAAAATACAAAAATATTAGTGGTAGTTAGTTTATATTTTTAAATGGTAAAAACGGGGCTTTTCAAAGCTAATGATTATTTAATTCCCCTTGATGGACACTTAGCTACTTTTCGAGGTAATTAGTCGAGGGGGATTGAGATTCTTAGTTTTCTAAGTGTTTACTTGTAGCATTGCGTGAGGACACGGCAATAGTTTAGTATGGGGGAATTTGGTATTCGCTATTTTATACATATCTTTTACCATGAAAAACGAGCCCAAATGACCAAAAACATAATAAAATTGCAAATATATGCTTGTTTTTGTGTTTGTGTATGTGCAGGTACGGATATCAAGAAAAGGATAAAAATAAAGAAAAAAACCGGACAAAACCGAGCACGGGATTGGAAAGGGTGCAAAAAAAAGTCAAAGTCAAAGCCAGAAAGTCAAAGTCAAGACGAAGTCATAAATATTTCCCGTGCATGCCTTTGGAAAGAACACGAGATTCCGAGTCAAACGGTGCCTTCATCTTTTATTGGGCCGGCCCGACACCATTTATATGGGTCGGACCGACCCATATTTATTTTATGTTCAAGACATGTTAACTCAAGCCCATGAAATAAGAAAAACTAAATGCCCAATTCATGAAAGAAAAGAAAAGGCCCAATGTTTCATGGTGTGGACTGCTTCAGTTATACGCAAAGTGAAATAGAAAAAAAGAGGCAGCAGGTCACGTGGAGATACACATCATATATTCATTTTATTTTTGTTCTCTTTTTTTAGTTGGTAGCGTACAATGACAGCAGTTGAATACATCTTATCTTCACTTTAGTTTTTGTATGAATTTTTTTTCTAATCGCATAACCTATGTTGGTTACGATTGGAAATATATATAAGCTTATGTTTACAGGTTTATAAAGTAGATATGGTACTATTTGGGTAGTCGGAAGAGCTTACATTAGTATGTTGCGTATTAGTTTTGATATGGTTTAAATTTTTAGTTAATCAAAGAATTTGTTTTGTGGATTTAAGAGTAGATTTGGTTTAGTGTAGCTTATTTTGGCTTATTGGATTGGGTTTGGCGTTTGTGGCTTATTGGTTCGGATTAGTTTAAATTTGGTTTCGAGGTATTATGGGTCGTTTGGTAGCTCTTATTCTAGATTAGTTATGGTTTACTTTTATTTCGGCTTATGTTGATTCCAATTTAGTTCACCTTCTAGATTAGTTTCGGCTTATGTTTGATTTAGTAGTAGCTTAATCTTATTACTTGGTTTTTCTTAATCTATTTTTTTTTGTTTTGTTTGAACGAAATTGTTTTCAACTCAATGAGCGTGGATCTTAAGGGTCTATGACTAACTTAATATCTTAGTATAATGCGGAAAAGATCCTAAACTAAATATTTTGATTAGTTTATTAGATCGGTGGTTATAATCGATTTGGTTCGGCATACGGGTTCTAATCTTAATCTCTATTAATTCTCTAATAAGTTGTAGTAATTATTTTGCTTAAAATGTCTTTTATCATATGCTTTTATTAGTTTAATTGCCCATGTTAAGTTTAGTTTATTATTTCGTGGCTCATGTCGCTCGTACTTAGTTATAATGTTTTAGCGATTATGTTTTATGCGTATAGCCATTTTTCCTTAGACTAGATATCATTATAGTTGCTTATTAGTTTAGTTGCCATGAGTAGCGAATTATTCCATTTATTAGTTCCAAGTTTGTATTTTAACATGTATATTATTATTTTCCATTTAGTTTGCCATGCTTAGTTTAAGTATTGTTTTATTTGTTGCTTTATTCGTTTTATGCTTATTGTTATTCTAGCTTTTAGTTGTTAATTAGTGCCATATTTATCGTAGACTTGTGGTATTCTCGTTATTATCTGCTCGTTGATTGTTGTTTATTAGTTGTTATTTAATTATTGTCATTGTCGTTTATTGTTATTTAGCGAGCATGCCCGTTTTAGTATTAATTTAGCTTTATTATAGTTTTTATATTATATTTTTAGTTTAACACCAAAACCAAAATATTTGCCATTCAAGCATCAAACAAAACGCCTTCTTGTTTTTTAGTTCATCTCTCGCCGTGGATACGACACTCGGAAGATAGACTATTACTTTTCCTAAAGTAAAAAAAAAAAAAAAAAAAAAAAAAAAAAAAAAAAAAAAAAAAAAAAAAAAAAAAAACAAAAAAAAAATAATTTTCAAATCTAATTGGGTACTCTCTATACTACTATTACTATTTGGTATTTTATATATTTTATTATATATATTTATATCGAATTAGTTTTTGGCGCCGTTGTCGGGGAGAGGTGTTGCGATTTTTACGAGATTGTCCGTGTTCGTGCCTTGAAGATCCTTTCTTCGGAAAGTTTATTTTCGTACTTATAAAAAATAAAAAAATAAAAAAAATAAAAAAAATCCAAAAATATTTTTCTTCTTATTTTTATTTTATTTTTTTTCTTTTCCTTTATAAATATTAAAAAACCCAAAAATGTTTTTCTTTTATCTTAAAAATAAAAATCATAAATAATTTTCTATTATTAATTTTTTTATTTTTTTTCATTTAGTTTATTATTGAAAATCTATAAATATCTTCTCTATCCTCTTATTCCGTTTAAATTCTTTATTCTATATACCCCTCTTAATCATTTAATTCTTTTTCTCTTTACATTCTGTATTTATTTAACTCTTTTCTATCCCTCAAAATGTTTAATTCATATGGCGTCATTTGACTATCGTTTAAATCCTTATAACGCGATAAAGAATGACCCGACTTGTGAACATTGTAACAACAAGAGACTGTGTATGTTCAAAAGGGTAGTCTAGAAGACAAGATTCTTGTTACGGTAGCCAGATCGACTGAACGAACCCTTAAAATTGAAAAAACTTGTCCTCGATTGTCCGAACCTGGTCATGGTCCATATTGTCGACAATGGACTCTAATACGAAAGACATTGGAGGAAGTTTATTTCAGACTTCCAAGACGATAAACCCCAAAACTTCCAAGTCATCCATGACGATACTAACTTGTTAATCAAGATCATTCGTGTCAAAACAAGGCCCCGGTATAAATTTCTTTCACAAAGTCCTCCACAAATTAACCACAATTGTTTGTTAAGAGAGTGGTGATTCGTTAGACGAATATCTTTTTTCAACAATGTACTTGTAAGTCCTTGTGGGAAAGGTGCTCATTATTGGGGTTCCAATTGTCCACCGCCAAATTCCGATTATCCTCAAATCCGGAACCATGCACAATCAAAACATAAATGAGAAATCCTACAAAATTTGCAAGTTGCAACAACAATGTCCTTTTTGTACAGCCAACAAATGGTGGTTTGTAATGGATATGACGGAGTTTTGTTTTAATTTGTACTGTTGGAAATGGAACACCAATCAAATTTTCAACTCCGTACTCTTCCAACAATTCTCCAAGTGTTTGCAAACCACCTCCACAACCCCAAACGTACCAATACTCTTGTGAAGATATGTGGGAACGATTCACAATATGGTTTAATGATTGTCCACCTCAATCCCTTTGTCTAAATCAGACCCGTGTTTCATCAAAACTTTGAATTATATTCCACAAACGTCACCGACTTTCCCAACAATATTCTTTGTAGTGAAGATTGTGGGGGTCCTCATGAGACTTTTCAATGTCAACCGATGAATGAAGACTATTATCATGAGCAAAATTCTTGCTATGATTCTAATTCTTTTGGTTTTGACCAATTTCAACCCCCGCAATATACCGTCAATCATCCAATCTCCAATGTTCAAATAGCCTTTTCAATGCTCAAAATGAGTTTCTCAATTCTCAAAACAAGCTTATGGAGCAAATGACATCCATGTGTGATATGGTTGGTCAATTGATACAAAAAAAGGAAGAAGAAAAGCGAATTAAAGAAGAGCAAGCGGCTAAAGATCGATATTGGAAGATTCCCGTTTGCTACGATGATGACGATGACGAGGAAAGTTCTATTCCCTTGAAAGATACTATTATTTCTGACCCTCCTGTGTTGCAATCACATCCGCGTTATCAACCCGAGAAGCCCGTTGACTCACCTCATAATTAGATAAGCATCTCGACATAAATTCCGGAAATGGAATTAGAGCGAAAACATAAGTCCAAGTGTTTGAGAACCTTTCCCAACCCAAGTGAGCCGAGGATTTCCCCGATATCGAAAGTGAGTGTGATTGTGCTCATTGTGATACACTCACAAATTTCTCTAACCCTCTCATTTGATGCTAAGATGATGAGATAGCCACTAGTGATGAGGAAGAATTCAAAATATCTTCCAATCCTCTTTTTTATCTAGATAAGGTTAGTCCAATTAATGATGAGGTGTTAGAAAGAATCACTTCAATTCCCCCAGGAATTGATTCCTTTGATGTCGAATCCGATCTTATAGAATCTTTGCTTAATCGTGATACTTCGTTTGATTCTTCTTCAAAGATTGATTTTCTTCTCGATGAGTTCGCCGGTGAACTCACTCGTCTCCAATCAATTCCACCGGGAATTGATAATATCAACCTTGATCCGGAGGGTGATATTTTCTTTTTGGAAGAGTTGCTAAACGTAACTCTTCTCCCCCGCCCCTCCAGAAGAATTTAATTATAAAAATCCTACGAGTCTTTCACTCCAACACCTATCCGTCGAGTATAGAGACTCTCTTAAGAGGAGCTTGTGACATTTTTCTTTGATTTGTGATACATTCGATACGCCAGGTATTGAGAATGATGATTTCGACTAAGAAGATGACGATAATTCTACCTCTCGTCCCGAGTTCGAATCATTTCATTTTGATTATCCCGATTCGAGAAATTCAACCATTGATTGGGTTGGAAGACACCCCGTAATGCCCTAATATTTTGCCCACCCATCCCGCCCTTCTTATGGATTTCGCAAGGTACTCTCTCCTTTTCATTTTAAGCTTAAAAAGTGCTTATTGCTTATTTATTGCTTATTTACTGTTTAAAAGTGCTTATTTATGCTTATTTTTATCTTTAGTTGATAGTTAGTGCTTATTTGTGGTTTTAATATCATTAGTTCATCTTTTTATATAAACTGTCCAAAAAATCAAAAATATGCCTTTTGTTTATAGCTTATTGTAAATTGCTTACTTATAGTTAAAAAGTGCTTAAAAGATCCTAATATAACTAGTCCTTTATTTGTTTTAGCTTTTAACAACTTATATAACACTCTTGTATGCTTTAAAATGCCTTTTAAACCTGTTAAGGGGTGTTTGGCACAAGCAATACTAACCAAGGTTAGTACTGTTTGATGGCCTTTTGACCCTTAAGCCAAGTTTGATAAGCTTAAACTAAGCTTATAAATCTGTTTTCATAAGTTTACAAAGGTTAAAATTAGTTTTAAGGTTTCATATAGCATTAGTGTGAATCTGTAGACTTTAAGCTCATTAAAATAGCTTAGGTGATAAGTACTTTGAAAACATCTTATAAGTTGGTTTTGTGTGGTTTATGGTTTCTAAATGCAATAGAAGTAATGTGGTAAAGTTTTGAAATGGTGTATTGAGTTTTTAATAAAATCTGTCATAAGTTGTTAAGTCACAGTTTTAAAAGTCTAAAATCCACTTTTCAATCTTAAATTTAGTCAAGTAAATGTTAGTTTTAAGATCTAAAAATAATAGCATAGTTAGTTTATAGTCTAAAGTCAATCTGTTTAAGCTTATTTAGTGGTTTAGTGCTTATTTAGTCATCTGAATTCTAGGCTGCAAGTAGCATTTCATTTTGCATAAAAAAATTAGAAAAACCAAAAACATAGTTTTTAGTGTAAACACCAATATTCAGTGGCTCACAACTAGCTTATAAATGTTTCAAAATACTTATTTTTGGCTTATTCTGGTAGTTTATAGGATAAAGTTAATCTGTTTGAGGTTTGAAGAATTAGCTTATTGGTTATCTAGCTTAATAGTAGCTTAAAAGTACCTCTTTAGACTGAATTGAGTAGGTTTTTTAGCCAAAAAGCTTAATTACTATTCTGAGCTTATGGCTTATTAGGAATGCTTATTTTGGAATTAGTTTTGCTTATTAGGTCTAGGTAGTTATCTTATTTTAGCTTATTTGTTTTCCATTTGCTTTTTGAGTCTAAAAAGATCACACAGTTTAGCTTAAAAGTCTCATAAGGTCTAAATTTTCAAAACTGTCATCTTTTTATAGCTTATTTCTAGCTTATTTTTAAGTTCTGTCAAAAGCCCTTTTATTAAAGTTGTTTATTTTAGTGTTAAAAAGCTTTTTCATAAAAAAAATTTGCAAAACAAAAATGTTATGCCGTATAGGGAAGTCCCAGGCTTGAACCCGGGACCTTAACCTTAACTGCATAACATTTTAACACACTCTCCACTACCAACATGCCCTTGGGTCTTTTTCGTTAAGACTTCCCCCCAGTTTTCTTTTATGACCTTTTTGCCAATTAAACCTTTAGACCTTTGTAGCTTATTTCCAGCTTATTCCAATAAGCTGTTGGACCCATTTTATTTTCCCTAGGATTAGAATAGTTCAAAGTGATTTTTGTGAATTTTTTAGTTTTTTATAAGTTATTTTAATATTTATAATAATATTTTAAGATTAAAACAGTTTTTAATTCATAATAAATTAAATAAAAGTCAAAAAAATATAATTCTTTTTTTTCTAAAATTATTTTTAATCATTTAGAACTTTTATAAATTAAATTCTCATTTTTAGGGTTACAATTTGATAATTTAGGTTTTAAGTCGTGTTTTTAGATTTCCGTTAACGTTCTTAGTTTAAGTCCTTAATTGCTTTCGTTTTTAGCATGCCGTTATTTTTTTGCATGTTATTTGTAGATATAGAATCCAAATCAAAATTTTATTATTCAAACACGCGATCACGAACTTAACCACAATTTTCAATTCACGCCTCGTCGGGAAACGACTCAGGAAGGTTTTGGATTTTACTTTGGATAAAAGTAATCTTCTTAAAAACCTTTTGGAATACTTCTCTTATACTATAATTTGGTATTTGGTATTTTCGTTATATATATATATATATATTATATGCCTGTATATACTATAATATTCAAACCCATTTTTGGCGCCGTTGTCGGGGGAGGTGTGTGCGATTATCTTTTCTACATTTGAAGATTAGTGTTTGAAGACCCTTCCCCGTGAAGTTATCGTTTTCATTTGTGAATATTTTCATGTAATCAAAAATACCAAAAAAATTAAAAAACAACAAAATCAACCGTTGTGTCACTTGTGAAAACGGCTTACCTTTAGATTACAAACTATAAGAGAGGTATAAGGAGGGTCGATCCTACGAACTTCGACCCGAAAGGAGAAGGTTTTTAATAGCTTCGCGCTTTCCCGCCCCTCCGCTTCTTTGTGCGTTTTCTAAAGAGCTACCGCGCACCTTTGACTATCGGTCCCAAAAATATTTTTCTTTTATATTTATCTTTCATAAAAATATAAAAATAATCTTCTTATCCTCCTATTTGTTTAATTCTAATGTCATCATACCTACTTCTACGATTCCGAATCGTCGTAATCGTAGACGTTCTAAATAAAGAGTCAAACCATTTTTTCTTGTAGAGACTCCCGTAGTTACGATGGCCGATCAACGTACTATGGCGGAATTACTCCGTGCACCCACCGAGGTTATGCTGGAGGCAATCTAGAACTCACCATTCCCCCTGAGCATTCGCGATCTCAAGCATAGTCCTAATCATCTTGTAACATCAAACATTCTTTCTTTTGAAGAAAGAAATCCTCATGCCATAGTTCGATATATTTTAACATGATTTAACTTCTACGTTGAAGTACAAAGATGTGCCCGAGACATCGATTAAGCTTATGCCCCCTATTTTATTTTTTTTCAATTCTATTGATGGTCCAGCCCGGATTTGGCTCGAGAAAGAACCTTCTCGTTCTATTCTCATTTGGGACGATCTTGTGTCCAAGTTTATTAACCATTTCTTTCCTCCCTCAAAAACAACAAATCTCCAGAATGAAATTTCAAATTTTCAACAACGTTTTGATGAAACATTTTATGAGGCATGGGACCGATTCAAGGATCTCCTTCGAGCATGCCCACATCACGGTTTTACCGAATTGTGTCAACACGATACCTTATACAATGATTTAAACCCATGCGATCAAGATTCTTTGAATTCTGCCACCGGTGGCATTCTTTTGGAGAGAAGTGCACAAGATGTGTTGAAAATTATTGATAACAAATCGAAAGTTCGTAATTCAAGAAACAAAACCATTGTTTCTCAAGTGAAAGCAAGTAATGTTGATTCTTCAGAGATAGCCAGTGCCGTAGCCAGTGCTGTGACTAGTGTCATGACCGCGATGTTTAAACAACATCAAGTAACCCCAGCTCTAGCTTCCATAAAAGCTGTTGAGGAATCTTGTTGGTTACATGTGGTGCCGTGCCAAATCTTACTGACAGTGTCCTGCCACTGATGGCAAAACTTTTTTGGGCTATCAAGACAATATTCAAGGATATGTTTCAGCAGCCGCAGTGAACTACAATTAGGGAAATACCGGTTATCGTCCCCAGAGTGTAGCTAATCCGTTTTGACCATCCAGTTTTGCTCAACCGAATGTGCAAAATCAAGGGTTTAACCAGAATCGAGGAATTAACTTCAATCAAGGAACTACGTCTTATCAAGCTCCGATTCAAACTCAAGTTACTACTTCGAGTGACTTGGAGAAATTTAAGAAAACGAATGAGGCTAGTATGCAAGCCATGAGAAATCGATAATCAGTAAAATAAAAATCAAATATAAGAAATGAAATGCAATCTATAATGCAAAATCAAAATAATACACTCAAGAATGAAATGATGAATGAAATGCAAGCTACAATGTCAAATCAAACCAATGAGCTTAAGAATATGATGGCTAGTTTTTTCCAAATGAATACCACTTCTTCTTCAGGTTCGGGACTTCCTAGCAATACCGTTGCTAACCCGAGAGGTGACTTGAAAGCAATCACCACCCGAAGTGGTATTTCTTATGATGGACCTCCAATTCCACCTCTTCCCAAGGTGGTGGAACGGGAACCCGAGGTGATAAAGGATACGGTGCAACCAAGTACCAAAAACATCCAACCTTCGATAGTCCAAATTCAAGCTCCCATTGAAGAGCTCGTTGTTGCTCCTAAGCCTAAACCGTCTATACATTATCCTTCGAGAGCCAACAAACAAAAACTCCGTGAAAAAGATGATCTCCTAGCTTCGAAATTTGTTGAAATCTTTAGGGAATTACATTTCGAGCTCAGTTTCGTGGATGCTCTTCTACATATGCTGAAATTTGCTTCAATGATTAAAAGCCTCCTTAATAACAAATAAAAATTGTTTGATTTAGCTAAAACACCGGTAAATGAGAATTGTTCGGCGGTTATCCTAAAGAAGTTGCCCGAAAAACTTAGAGACCTCGGCAAGTTTCTCTTTCCTTGTGATTTTCCGGAGTTAGTTGAATGCTTAGCCTTGGCCGATCTTGGTGCAAGCATCAACTTGATGCCTCTTTCCATATGGAAGAAGCTCTCACTCCCCGAACTTACTCCTACTGAAATGATTCTTAAACTCGCAAACCGATCGACTACTAGTCTATCTGGTATTGCCGAAGATGTCTTGGTAAAAGTAGGAAAGTTCCATTTTCCAGCCGACTTCGTAGTCATTGATTATGTTATGGATCCTCGAGTTCCCTTAATTCACGGGAGACCCTTTTTGAGGATGGCACGTGCTTTGATTGATGTTTATGGTGAAGAATTAACTCTTCGAGTTGATGATGAAGCCATAACCTTTAAAGTTGGTCAAACTTCGAGATACTCCTACAATGATGCTGTGTCGATTAATCGAATCGATGTCATCGAAGTAGCTTGTGAGGAGTATGCTCAAGAAGTGCTTAGATTTTCGGATAGTTCTACGAGTGGCAATCCTACTCCGTCTTTAGATCATATCATTTCTACTTCTTCCCCCTCTCTCACTCCTTTTGAGGAAGGGGACTTTATTTTGGAAGAAATCAAAGCTTGTCTTACTAATGATTCAATTCCATCGGGAATTGATGATGACGACTTTGATCTGGAGGGAGACCTTCTTCTACTCGAGAAGTTATTAAACGATGATCCATCATCTCCTCTCCCTCCAAAAGAACTTCATGTTGAGGAACTTAAAATCATAAAATCTTCTATTGATGATCCTATAGAGCTTGAGCTCAAGGATTTACCTTCTCATCTTGAGTATGCATTTTTGGAGGGTACCAATAAACTACCCGTCATTATTGTTAAAAACTTAAAAGAAGATGAGAAAGTCCGACTTCTAAAGGTTTTAAAGTCACACAAGCGTGCCATCGCTTGGAAAATCTCAGATATTAAGGGCATTGACCCTTAATTTTGTACTCACAAAATATTAATAGAGGATGACTCTAAACCGAAAATTCAACATCAAAGACAGGTTAACCCAAAAATTCATGAGGTTATCAAAAAGGAAGTTATCAAACTCCTTGATGCCGGATTGATTTACCCTATCTCTGATAGCCCGTAGGTTAGACCCGTTCATTGTGTGCCTAAGAAAGGCGGTATAACCGTAATTGAAAATTAAGATAATAAGTTGATACCTAGTCGATTAATTATGGTATGGCGTGTATGCATTGACTACCGAAAGTTAAATGATGCTAGTTGTAAAGATCATTTCCCGTTACCGTTTATGGACCAAATGCTTGAGAGACTCACGGGAAACGAATATTATTGTTTTCTGGATGGTTTCTCGGGATACTTTCAAATTCCTATAGACCCGCAAGACCAAGAAAAGACCACCTTTACTTGACCTTATGGGACGTTTGCCTACTAACGCATGCCTTTCGGCTTATGTAATGCTTCGGGCACGTTCCAAAGGTGCATGATGGCCATTTTTCATGACATGATCGAGGAAACAATGGAGGTTTCTATGGATGATTTCTTGGTCATCGGGGATTCTTTCTCTACTTGCCTCTCCCATTTAGACAAAATGCTCAAACGGTGCGAAGACACTAATTTACTTCCAAATTGGGAGAAATGCCATTTTATTATAAAAGAAGGCATTGTTCTAGGACATAAGATTTCAAATCCCGGATTGAGGTCGACAAAGCTAAAGTTGATGTTATAGCTAAACTCCCTCATCCGACTTCCGTTAAAGGCATTCAAAGTTTTTTAGGTCACGCCGGGTTCTATCGTCGATTTATTTAAGATTTTTCTAAAATAGCCTGGCCGATGACCCATCTTCTTGAAAAAGATATGTTGGGTTTCAGAAGTTCCTACAACTTAGTGCTGCTACTTATACAAGTTACTACTGCCAGTTCTACTTAGTGCTGCTGATGAAGAATGATATAGATTTAAGAAAATAGACTAAGTAGTTAGTACTGTTAGTTATAAATAGTTAGTACTGCTAGTACATTGTTAGTACTGCCAGTATAGTTAGTGCTATTAGTAGTAAGTTAGTACTGCTAGTTAGTAATGTTAGGAGATATGCATGAGTTATTATAGGAATAGATATGCATTATCTCTTCACACGTTTTGTAAGCCCATTAGGGTTTTCCTTGGTGTATAAAAGGAACCCTACGGCATTAGTTAGATATAAGTTTCATATACAAGTTTCAAAAATATATAGATAGTAATCTGTAACCTAGCAGATTAATAGAAATCAAAGTTCTGTTTTATTCATTGTTCTTCTTAGCAATATAAGTTAGTTTCCGCATAACTTATATTGTTCATAGTCATTGTTTCTCTTGTAGTTAGTTTGGATCTATCCAGATTGGCTACCACCCTTAACAGGCTAGAAAGATCTATTCAGATTGGGATCAACAAGTGGTATCAGAGCTTGTTGAGAAACTCTGAGTAAGAAGAACCTAAACACATCAGTTACAAACTTTTACCTTTCAGATCTATTCAATGGCAGGATCAGATGATGAAATTCCACCACCACCACCACCACCACAAACACCAACACAACAAGCCCCTCACACTGTGTCAACCATTAAACTCCCTATTCTGAAGAAAGGTGAGTATGACATTTGGGCCATGAAAATGGAACATTACTTGAGCCATACAGACTATCCTATATGGGAAGTCATACAAAAAGGAAATGGTCCTGTAAGTGTCTCAACAGATACAAATGGAGTAATAAAGGTTCTGCCTCCTAAAACTGCTGAAGAAATTTTAGCCAGAGAAAGAGAAAGAAAAGCAAGGACCACCTTGCTTATGGCTTTACCAGAAGACCATTTAGCAAAATTTCACAAGATGACTGATGCTAAAGATATGTGGGATGCTATCAAATCCAGATTTGGTGGCAATGATGAATCAAAGAAGATGCAAAAATACATTTTAAAGCAACAGTTTGAAGGCTTTTCTGTATCCAACTCAGAAGGACTGCACAAAGGGTTTTTGACAGGTTTTTCGAGTTTATAGAGTCAACTTGAGATTTTTTCCATGGTGCAGGTGTCTCCCTGAAGATGCCAATCAGAAGTTCCTTGGTCTTTACCAGTCTTCTTGGTCATAAGTAATCCTTAGTAGAGCGAGCGATTGTATGTGGACCAAGCCAGGACGTGGATAATCAATTTAGTATTGATGATCTCTGATAACTAGCTTTGAGTCTTTTAATTTTTAGATTAAAGGCTCTACTGGTTCATATTTCTAGTGCACAGAATGTCGCCTTTGTTTCTTTGAAAGCACTAGCAGTTATAACTGATGTTAGTTGCTTATGGTGGTTCTACTTCTTCTGGTACGATACTCACAAAGGGGAGAAAAATCTCTTCATCTATACATTGATTGAATCGTGTATCATTCTTTGCTATCAATCCATTGGTCACATTAGGAGCATGACGACCTGGAGAAGCTTAATGAGTTTGATTTTAGAAAGAGCATGGAGTTGAAATGGCCAAGTGGCGCCGTATGATTTCTATGAGTATGAAGATCGATAGATCTTTAGTTTCTACAAGAAGACAGGGAGAAAGCTGCATTTTGATGCCAAGGAACTAGTTGGATTTGACAAGACTAAAGTCGAATGCTATAATTGTCACAAGACAGGACATTTTGCTAGAGAGTGCAGATCAAAAGGGAACACTGGATATAAATCAAAAGCTAGATGGAAGGAGACCTGGAAAAAGGAGAGGAACCTAGTAAGCTTTGTGTAACTCTTGATGGGGAAGGGTTGATGTGGATGATCAAGGCAGAGGATGAATAAGAGAACTTTGCTTTGAGATGGCTTACAGCAATTCGGCTCAGACAATGAGGTAACCATTTTGTTTAAGAATGTGGTGGAATCTTTGCTAAAATTAAAAAAATTATATGATGACAAACGGGAACAACTTGGTGATGCCAGTATAGGAATTCAAGCCTTTACTCAAGCTTTAAAAATAGGTAGAGGCTCAAATTAGTTCTCTTCAGAAAAATCAACGTTGGTATGAGGAATAGATAAGATTTTGAAAATTGATTTAGATGATAAAACTGAGGCTTACATATACAGTAAAGAAACTAATAGCAGAAGTGTAAAGAAACTAAGAAGAGTTAAAAATCAAAACTTGAGAATTTTCAAAGTTCCTTCTAAAGGCCTTAGCAAAATTGGTTAAACAGTCAGATGATTACAAGGACAAAATCTGGACTTTAGGTATGGAGATCAATTACATGATGGTTGTCTTTAGTTATGAAAATGATGTTTTCAATAGTGTAAAAGACAGTTAGGTCAAGTGATGTAGAAGATAGTCCTGTGCATGATAGATTTGCAAATGTTAAAGGCATGCATGCAGTTCCTCCTCCAATGACAGGAAATTATTGATGCCTTCAGGACCTGATAGGGAAGTAGATGATTCTATGCTCACATAGTCCCAAAAGTCTAAAACTATGGACATTGATACTCAAACCACGTAATTTTGGCTCTTGTGAGTCCATATTTCTATTGTAGAAACACTTGAATTTTTGGCCTGAACAGTTGTAGCGCTGTAATTAGTTGAACCCAAGTTGTAGTCAACCCTAAGTTTGGCCTGATGCTCCTATCATTGAGGAGTGATGGAGTGTGCCTGTAGTAAGCAATTTGATTCGATATATATATAATATAATATAGGGTGAAATAAACAAACCACTTTTAAAATCCAAAAAGCAATAAGTTTAAATTCACAAATAAAAATATATATATCCGGAAGTATCGGTTTCTCGCTTCGTTATCCACAAAGTTTAAAACCGGACCCGGGTCGTTATGTCCCAACGAGGCCGCGAATTTAGTGAATGTTTGGTGTTTTGGCTTTGTGAACAATGCTTGAGAGTAGCAAAGATTTGATATTTCGGTTTTTCTAATTTTGCACAGAAAAAAAACATTTAAAAGCAAGATACATTAAAACAAGCAATTACGCTCTCATTAGAAAAAAACGAAAACGCCATTAAATGATTTTTGTTTTTTTTTATAAATTCGTCTAAGTGGACTGTAAATTTAACTTTTAATTAACCCTAAGTGACTAAAATGTAAGAATAAAGAAAACTAGACTAAAAACGAAAGCGATTTGAGCTTAAAAACACGAAAAACGAGAACGGGATCGAAACCCGTTCTTTAAAAAACCAAATTGTAAAATTTTAACTCTACGAAAGCAAATTTAATTTTCCTAGGTCCTAAATGATAAAAGAAAATTTTCTAAAAAAGAATTATATTTTTTTGACTTTTATTTTATTTTTTATGAATTAAAAACAGTTTTAATAAAATAAATTAATTAAAAATACTAAACAATTTTGGAAAAATCTGAAAAAATCATGGAAAGTAGTTTGAAGTATGCAGAATTTAAGAAAAATGAAGTGGTGAAAACAGCTTATCAAATAAGCTGTTAAATAAGCTAAAAACAGCTTATAAGCAAAACTGGCTAAAAGACTATTTAATTTAAACAATGCAAAGTATAATCGAAAAAGACCCTAGGGCAGTTGGTTTGTGTGTGCGTGTGTGAGGTGCTATAAAGGTTGAGTGGGTAGAGGTCAGGGGTTCGAGCCTTGCTCACCCCTGACTTCCCTACTCCCTTTTTTTCTTTTCTTTTTGAAAAACTTTAAAAACAAAGTTATAAATAAGCTGAAAACTAACAACTTTAAAACTTGAGATTATTTTTGAAAAGCTATAATAAGCTCAAAAAATGAGCTTAAAGATGACAGTTGTGATTTTTTTTATGACTTAAAACTTAAAACTAAACTGTTGGCTATTCTAAACACAATAAGCAATGAAAAGGGGAAAATAAGCTTAAACAAATAAAATAAGCAATTGAGAACAAAAATAAGCAAGGACGAATAAGCCTAAATAAGCTCTACCCTAAGATAATTAAGCTAAAATTGATTAAAACTAACCTAATAAGCAGAACTAAACCTAAATTAAGCAAAAACAATAAGCAATAAGCTTAAATTAGCAAATAAGCTAAATGGTCCAAACTGCAGGCAACAGCCTAAGGGACCAACTTTTGGCTATATTTATTAACCTTTAAAATGGATCCTTTTGGCTTAAGGAGTTGTACAGCTAAAAAGCTTGTACAATAAGCTATTTAGAACAACAAAGAAAAGGTAATTTGAAAAGCAAATAAGCCTGGAAAAATGCTTGTGAAAAGAGTTGGTCACACAGCAAGCTTAGTTTTTGGTTTTCTTTGAAAAACAAATGGGCTTATGTAGGCACAAAATAAGCTAGAAGAATAAGCTAAAAAATGAAAATAATAAAAACAAAGGAGATATGACAACCACAGAGCTTATGCTCCAAAATTTTAAAAGCTAAAATCAATTTTAACTATACTAAAAATGAATTTGAAAAAGGGACTTTTGACTTAGAAAATTAACTTGGTAACTTTGACAAATTTTTGCAAAAACAAAAGTAAACTTAAAGACATCTTCACTACTGCATTAAGGACTTAAGAACAACACTAAAACTAGTTTTAAAAGATGGTTTTAAAAGACCTTAATCAAAATGATTACTTATGACTGGTTTTGTCACCACAGTCATAAAACACACCCTTTGAGAAGAAAAGACATAAAACAAAACTAAAACTACAAAACCTTTGAAAAACATATTAAAAGAATGCCTTAAAAAGGCTGGTTAAAATAAAGTCAACACACAAAATGACCGCAATGATTTATCACCATTTTGACCCATTTTTGACACTTAACCAAACACTCAATTTAAAAATAAAAAACAACATTTTATAGGCTGAAATTAAACCAATAACAAGCAAAGTTAATATCAAATAAGCATAAAAAGACAGAATAATCCACAATTGCGTTAAAAAATAAGCACAAATAAGCAGGGTAAGCTATTGAACAGTAAAATGCTAAAAAAATGCAAAAAACGAAAAAAAAAATGTGAATTGTTACCTTTATTACCCTTCTCAAAACAGGGAATGTAATGAAAATTCCATAAGCACTAACCCCCAGGCTTATAAATAAGCAGTCTAATAAAAAACCATAAGCCTTCCTTTTTTAAAGCTTATCTTCCAATAGCTCAGAATTTCCAAAATTATAGATTCCAAATACACATGAAAACTCACAGAAGAATATTATACCGAACTTATATTAATAAAACATTTCTATAATGCTAGAAAAACTTATAAAATGACTTATGAACACAGAACAACATGAATGCATAAGCTTAAAAGACATAATTTGAAAACTAGGAAAAACGGAAATTTCATTAACTGTAAAGGATTACAAGGCCCTTAGAAAGTAAAGACAAAATTTTAAGACAAAGAAACATAAATTAAAACATTTACAAATAAATTAAAACCTACAACTACACTCCCTTGTTACCTAGTGTAGAAAACCAAATGTTGCAAAATCGCTCAGGGGCGGTAGCTATGCGTACGAAACCACCTTCGAGCTCGTAATCCCGCCTAGGCGTCGCCTAGGCGAATTAACATTTTATATATATTTATTATTATTTTTAATATTTTTAATATTTATTTAATAGAAATTTGACATAATTTAAATATTTTTATTAAATTTATTAGTTTTCCTATTATTTTTAGTTTTATATCTTATGTTTATGTTGAAAAAATTACATTATATATGATTTTAGTTAAGTATTAACTAAAGCCCACCAAGTAAGTTGTTGGGCCTAACTGGTGTAACTTAAATATTGGGCCACTATGTAACAAAATAGCCATATAAAATATTAGGTTAACCTAAATTAAATATGGCGCCTCTTTCCTCTCCTTCCTATTCTTCTTCTATTATTCTTCTACTCTTCTTCAACTCCTCCATCGGAAAAACACCAGAAAACCAGAAACCGAATAACAAAAAATGGCCGATTTGTTGACTTTCGTTGACCGATTTGACCCGCCTAGGCCGATTTAACCCGCATAGGCGGTTCGTTGACCGCCTTTTGACCAAAACGCCTAGATCGACCGATTAGCTGAAAATCGGGGCGGAGGGGGACCGCCTAGCGCCTAGGCGCCGCCTAGGCGGCCGCCTAGACCGCTTTTTACAACACTGGTGAAAACACACACACTTATATAGTCGAGTTCCTTCTTGGACTTGTGCTAGTTGTGCTTTCTGTATGAGAGCTTCAAGACTTCAATCTTGGCCATTGAATTTGAGTGGTGCCCAAGTCCTATGATCACAACCCTTCAATTCTTGTCTTGTTCCTTGGACGAATAGGGTGTTAGGGGATTGCTAAAGTGGACTTTGGCTGTTTGTGTGGTGTGATAAGGTGTGGGGAGTGTAGATAAAGTGGAGAAGAAAGGGGAATAGTATCTGGCATTTTGGCGGGTAGTGAGGACAGGACACTCAGGGAGATAAACAGTGTTCGTGCTATATTTGAAGATTTGGGAAATGGGCAAGTTTGGTCCTTGAGGGAATGTATAACTCTTGTATTCATAGTCCTTGAGTGGTGAAACTTTGGCCCTTGAGGTTTTATAAAGGTTTGCACCGTTAGTCCTTTTAAGGACTAATAGTGTAAGGGAGAAAAAGGGATAGGGGTAAACGTAGTTCTAAGGGGTTTGGTTTGGCCAATGTTGGGCCAGGTGTGAAAATATAAAAATGCTTGGGATAATTATAAGATTTGAGGTTTGTATATAAAGTGGGCTAACCCGAGCCCACTCGGTGGGTACGGTGGGCCACTTTTTTACAATTAAGGTTTTCGATCGGTTTTCGATGACTTTTCCCAATGCCACTCACGTAAGGTTGACTTGACTTTGAACTTTTCTTGTTGAACTTTGACTTGGTCATTTATACTTCTCACGGACTTTTTTAATCCGTTCAACGTGCTCGTTTAGTCTTTTGGCTTTGATTTTGTTCCATTTCTTAGAAATCCTTACCATGCAGAATAACAAAATGCAAGACATACAAATTCAATGTAATTTTTAGTACGTATATAGTCAAAATTAAGTCCGTTTTTAGTGGTCAAAAGTATGTGTAATTAAACACATACAAATCCCCCATAATAAGAATTCCGTGTTCCTCTACGCAAATGCTATAAAGATAAGCACTTAGAAAACTAAGAATCTCAATCCCCCTCGACTATTATCTCGAAAAAGTACTAAGTGTTCATCCGAGGGAAATTAAAGAATCATAGCTGTCGAAAAGTCTCGTTATTACCATTCTAAAAGATATACACTTATCCTACACAATTTATTGTATTCTCCCTTTTTCATCATTTTCATTTTTTTAAGCACAACATAATTTGACTTTCGTATTTTCAGTAACCACTAGGGATCATATGACAAGACGCACTTCAATCTTAAAATTGCCCCCAAAATGATAAATTCACCGTCCTTGACTTTTTCACATCGTCCCAAACCCAGCTAAAAACGAATCACCGTTTAAATAACCAGATAAGATGCTAACACTACTACATAATTTGCAACTTGTGAACCATTTCACGTCCGACAATTATAGTTATAACTAGGTAATTGCCATTTTGAATTTCAACCATGGATCAACGTTTTGCAAAATTCTATGTTTCACGTTCAACCCGAGAATAATGAGTTTGAAGGTGAGATCATCCCATGTAGCGACTTTCGTCTCGGCACATCCCAACCTCGCGGCTAAGTAGCCAAGCCACCCCATAGAGACTAGTATCAGGACTCACGAACCTTTGGTTTCAAAAACTCTTAGGTTTCCCGTATACACATAGCTTATTTAGAAAAACTTAAAATGAAATAGTCTAATTTCAAAAGCATATTTAAATTTAACAAAAAGAGATTTTCCTTACATTTATTAATTCACACTTAATATTTAAAATATTGATGCAATTTTAACCCTTGACTTTTTAGAAGGATGCAATATCGGTTGTGAGCCGGCAAGATGCAGCAAACTTTTATTAGTCTCGGATTTTTATTCTTACTATGGGCTTTCTTTAGAAGGCTGCAACATCGGTTATGAGCCGGCAAGATGCAGCAAACTTTTATCAGCCCACAGTTTATATTTATTATTCATCATTTTTTATATTTTTCAATTTTTTTTTATTTTTTTTATTTTACTTTATTTCACGATATAGATAAGACTTCTTTTTAGAAAATTTAAGTATAAATTTGAACTAAGACTAAAATTATTGTTATCAACTGCATAAAAATTATTGATTTAAGTTTAATCTCTAAAAATAGCACGTATTATTAGTCAGGTTAGGAGCTTATGGGAGAAAAAGCCATAAATTACATACATGAGCTCTTAAGATTTCCAAATAATCCTTGTTTAGCATCTAACTCATACTTAACTCTATCATTTTTCGTTCTTCGCGAAAATCCGCGAACGCTTAGTCTAAAAGTTAAGGAACGAGCTAGAGCTCAAACCATAACTAGCTTGATGCGTCAAAAATTAGTCCTTATTCTACCCACATGAAAGTCAAAATTGTGAAAAAACACTTATTTTATTTTTGAAAATTTTTAAATTTTTTCAATTTTTTTTGAAATATTGGTGGTAAAAACGGGATTACGTGAAAACAACGACTGCATGCACAATCAAATCGATAGATCCCCCCATATTAGAACTAAACATTATCGTTAATGTTTTTAGAAGGGGTTCTACGTAAATATAAAGCCGTTTATTAATTATGCTAAAAGATAAACGTTAGTCGATAAGATTAGGATATTGGATTCCCAAAATGAAGCTGAGGATGTGAAGCTCGAGTGATCGAAGGACAAAATCGCGAGCACGAGAGGCTTCAAAAATTCAGGCAATCCTAGACAATCATCACAAAAACACAAGCAAACGAGAAAGAAAGAGGCGAGCCTCCTCACATAACAAAAAACACTTATTCATTACAACTATTATAATTAGATTAAGATAAGCATGGGTTGCATCCCATGAAGTGCTTGTTTAAGGTCACTTACATGACCACCACATCCCCCATACTTGAGATGATCAAGGGGGAGCAAGTGGAAGATAAAATCTCCATTGGACTTTCATTCAAGTGGTTTGGATAAACATTGAATTTATTGAAAGTTCCACTCCGATGAGATACACTCGGCATAAAAGAATGATAAACGAAGATGTCAGGGTCAAAAATGGTATCTTTATTCCCGCAAGAGAGAAGATATGGTGGAGTAACGGGATACGTGAGAAAAGGAAGAAAGATCCATACAACATATGCCAAGAGAGGAGATTGGTCATCCTCGAATGGTAAATTCACATTTGTTGTAGGAAGAACATTCTTATGAATCCCGGAGTCAACAATACTATCAAACTCACCCGGATCGGGCTCACTCTTAAAATAGAAACAATCATACTTCCAGTGGAGAATCTGACGTGAGCAGTTTCATCGGAACTCCTCAAGTGAGAATCATATCCTATCGCAGGAGGAGATGCGGATCAATAAAAATCAAAATGAAATGAATCATATTGGAGAAAAATCAAACAAGATTATGGTACACTCAACTACTGCCACTACTAACTAATCTCTTCAATATGATCGTAGAAAGCTTCATAATCCGGAAGAGAATAATCAGAATGAGTAGTGGTACTGCCACTACTAATCTCTTCCAGATTAAGGCAAAAGGTTTAGATTCGGGAAAAGAATTATCAAAGGTGTTAGTCTCCTCAAAAGATGGAGTGGGATTATCTTTTAATGCTTCTATCTTAGCAATAAGAAGATTGACATTCAACAATTTTTCACGAGAATATCGTCTTTGATTGTTAAAAGAATATCAGTATCAATCCCTCCAACTTCCGGGATAACAATCTCCATCACCTCTAAGCTGGCTAGCTCAGAATCGAGAGGTGATGCATCAACATAATCGATGTCCTCATAAGAATCGTCAGCACTCAAAAAATAATCATTGTTGGAATCGATGACAGTTTCAGAATCGTCTTTAAGAGTTTTTGGAGGGCGAGGAAAAGAGTTATCATACATCAAATTTTCAATAAAACGGATATCTTCCTTCGGATCAAGGTTGGCTTCAACAATTCCGATGGAATTAGAGCAAAAAGAGCGAGCTCACCGCCGAACTCCTCGATAAGGAGATCAATCTTAGGAGAAGATATCACGTTATCACGATTAAGCATGGATTCACTTGGACTAGATTTGGCATTAAAATGATAATTACCATTTCTTGGATAAATTGAAATGATAATCATCTAACACCTCATACCTTTTATCGAGAAGAATCATCAAAACGAGGCAAATACACATTCACCTTCGAATATCCATCCGACTCACTTATGGTAGGGACAAGGTTCCTCAACAACTAGACGTTAATTAATCGTCTGATTCCTTTCCATAATAGTGTCGTATGCTCATTTCCTCTATTATAGGAGAGTCCATTTTTGGTGAATCGGGTGTGATTGCGGCAGAACATGTCATGGGATATTCTTGTGTTGCAAAAGAATACTCATTGTCGTCATCATCATAAGATGAGGTAGGCAAATTCCAACTTGGAGATTAATAAGTCTGCCAACTCTCGTTTAAACTTTGCAAATCTTGAAAGAGTTTTGCTAACAATTCTTGTACCTCTTCGGAGTGATCATGTCATAAAACAAGAAATTAGTCCCCAATCCTAGAGCTATGTCATTAAAACTGTAAATCCCCGTATTTAAGGTCACTAATTAATTTGAATTTATAATTATAATTCGTTTTATTATCTTAATCGATTTTTATCAAAATCGTTAATTTTAAAACCCTCGCGAAACTTACAATTTAAATTATCCGTTTTATCAATCGAGAAACCAATGACTCCGTATGACGTTTTTCCTTCATATTTGTTGTATTTTTGGAGTGCCAATTATTTTTATTTTTGTATTTTACTTTTCCTCGTATTTTGGGATATGGACCTAGACGAAAATATAATAATTATGGAAAAAGTTTCGTACTAGGGAAAGGTTTTAGGGCCCAAGGTTAATAAGTATTATTAGATAAGCAAGAATGGGCCAAAATCCCACTCCTTCCCCTCTCCTAATAACCGAACGAGCAACATAACCCACACACCCTTTTTATAATTTTTGGCAACTAACACTTATCTTTATATAAAACAACTCCTCACCCATTATAAGAAACACAACAAATCCTAATTAATAGAAAATCCATACCTTGGGTTTATTTTAAATTTTTATTTTTTTTTTTTTGTAATCTTTGTCCCTCTCCTCCCTCCTATCGACGACAGACTTACCAAAACCACCACCACAATCTTTAAAACTCCATAAAAACCATCCCATTTAACACCAAATCATCCCTAATATTATCCTCAACCCATTACTATTACTAAAAATCACCATGCATGAAGTTATAAATCCTTGATTTCTTGAAGATTTTAGGTTTTAGGGTTTTTGACTTGATTCAAAGAAAAAGGGTTATCAAGGGATTGATTTTAGAAGGTTTTGGGTATATCAAAGAGTTTGGTTTTCCCCTCTTGGTTTAGGCAGCCTACACATCCCCTCAAGGGATCGTGTTTGATCTTTTCTTTCTTTTCCTTGTTTCGAATTTGTGAAGTGTATGTTCTTGATTGTGATTTTTATAATCAGGCATGTACTTCTTATAGTTGATCTGGATGAATTAGTGGAAGTGGTGAAAAATGGTTGTTAGATAATGTACTTTGATGGTTAGTGTCCTTGTGATGAATTAATTGAGGATTTAGAAGTACCTTGATTAAGTTTTGAAGTAAATTATAGGACTCTTTTGAAGTCAGCAGGTAAACGGAGCTTGTTCTCCAAAATTTTGGCCTGTAGCCTGTGAGATAATTTTATGGGTGAATATATATAGGTCTTGGCATCATGAGATAGTTCGATTCTCAACCAATTCCTCCGTATGAGGGAGATATGGTCAAAATACGAACATGGGTCAGTTATGGACCTTCGATTAGAAAGCATGTTAATGTCAGGGTTTTTGAACTAAAAGTTTAGGTTTTAAAGCTTGGGTCAATGCTAAACATATTATAGAAGCTCCATCACTTAGCCTCACATTCATTACTATTTTAGTTTAGGATTTATGACTAAAACGGGAAAACCAAGAAATTCAGTTAAAAATCGGGTTTGACCTTCTGTTAGTAAACATTGATTTCCCGTTGATTGGTAAATGAGTTGAATGATTGGATTAATGTTTTGAAAACTAGATTCATGTGGTTTTTCAAGGGTGAAAATCTCACCTTTATATCTTTTATATAATGAGATATATGGTCCGGTGATCATGGTTAAATTCTGTAAACGGTAGTTTTCTGTTTTAAGTTAGCGATAGTAAATTGTACTTTTCTAAAAATTGGTAAACATTTGGAGTTTGAGGCTTAATGTTCTGGAAAATAGACTTCAAGGCATTTCCAAGGGTGAAAGTCTCATATCTATATCTTTTATGGTTTAGGATTTAAAGCTCCTTGAAATGACTAAAATCAAAAAATAGACTTTTTAACGTCTAGATTAGGAAAAATGTGAAAAGTATGTGACCACATCCAATAGAGATAGGAAATAAGGGACGAGACTTATTTAGAATTTATTTAGAATTGAACCCAGCTTAGACCTCAATTGACTTCTTAAAAACACTTTGGTTAGTCTTGTTGCAATATGTTTATGTTTCGCATTCTTTAACTAGTATTGGTAATAACATTCTATTATAATGAGTATCCATATATCATTCTAGAGTCGCTGACCATACTTTATATGTCTCGACTAAGAATCTGGAGTCATCTTCTCATAGTGGTATTCGTCTCAATCATCCACTTACGGAAGTTTCATGAGGCCCTATCTTTTCTTCTTTAATGGTTTCATAACTATTATTCCGGGTGAGACTACATGCTGTTTTAACTAAACTAAGCAAAAATTATGATTCCAATTTCATAAGTGATACAAGATGCTTATATATGAAAAATTCCACTTAGCTTTACACGTGATTGTCTAATATATGTTGTTTACCACTGAATTTATTAAAGCATGATTTGTCTACACAGTTTGGTTATCATTGAATAACAATTAACAAAGACTAAGCGTTTTGAACATATTACTATGTTTTAAATTGGACACAATATCTTTGAAGGGTAAGCTTTGACCCATAAGAGATATTATCTCATGAAAACCTATTGCAAAAAGGCCCCGAATTTTCATGCACGTTAATTATCTATGATGAGGAAAGCGCTATAATTAAGTAGATCTATTGGCCGTGACTGCCACTTGTTTTTTGGGGTTGTGACATTCCTGGCTCGATCACCCCTAACAGGACATTTTTGTATTGAGAATATCTAGGTATATTGCAATATTACCCCATTGTTATGAAGGGGCAAAATTTATATGCATATTTATATATGCTTGGTTAACGTTTCAAGGCAAAGAGCTTAATGCGAATAATAATATTTAAATTCATATACATGACATTGCATTCGTTGCACTTGTCGCTAGCTGATCCATTAACCTTGTGGTCCATTTCTAAACCAGTTACTTGATTTATTGGAATCCCAACTTGAATTTGAAAATAAGTTCTTGAAATGTTTGTAACACACTTTTCTTTAGACATAATACGTGAAATTATCTCAACACTGCTTTACTTAAACCCAAATGAATATCACCAACATTATTGTTGACAGTTTTAGCATGTATTTTCTCAGGTTATTATATTGCTAGCTATGCATTGGGAGCATTCGAGTCGCGTGGATATCAAAACTTTAAGGACTTGGTTTTCTTCACATTCGATGATTGTTTTCTTTAAATATACAAATGAGTCATGTTTGAACTCTTGTAATTTTTGTTAAAAGCAAATTATTAGGACCTGAATTTACTCTGAAAATTTTAATCGAATGTGACATTTTATTAAACGTCTCTTTTGAGGTCGTTTTTTGTAACTTGTACTTTATACTATGGAGTAGCACCCCTAAGTGGTATTCCGTTGCTGCGTTGTGACTTTATGGGGGTATTACAGATTGGTATCAGAGCACTCGTTATAACGAACTAGGTCGTTTTCAAACCCTAGACTATAACCGTTTTTTGAAAAAATTTAAGAGTCCTTCAACATTGTCTGATATCCGCACTTGCTTGCTCCCAGGTAACTTATATGCTCCCTTTTGCATCCTTATTGTTATTATATTAATTTAGTAAAAATGACTTGGTTTATGATCTTGCTCACATCTACGTCTATCTATGACGTCATACTATTTTGCCTATATCCGTCGGTTTAAAAATATTGACCACAATACTGATAATCTGCGTACTCCTTTTTTCTTATTTTCTTCTCCACGAACATTAATACGAATACAAAATCTAGGAACCCATAGCATATGTAAGCTTAATTTTAATTTTGTTTTATTTTTTATTTTTAAATTCTTACTTTTATCTTCGGGATTACCGCCATCCATATATAAAATAGTAATTCATTTAAGTGTTGACTATTTTCGGTCGCTTTCGCCTACTTTTGGAAATTTTTGGGTAAAGTTGATGGTGGATGTTTGAATATTTTAACTATGAGTGCCTGTAAACCATATACATAGTTGGGTAGGACAACAAACAAGGTGTATGAGGGCTTTTGGATAGAGCCGTAACCATTCCCGAAAGAATGAGTTTACGACTAAAACGGCTAAACTAATCATAAATTGTGCCCAGATTTTCAAAATGAGTTTGAGACCAATATTTTCATATTAAGTGCCCCATTCTCTAATTAAAACCTGTAGGATTTAGATAAACTTAAATATGGGCTTTCGTTTTGGGTCAAACAGAGTTATAAAATGGAATTATGCTAAAAATGATATAACAAAAAGACGTTTTAAATAATTAGATTTGGCCACAATGATGGTCAAAATGGATAAGTTTCACTAAGATCTTAACACTTGAGTATTTATCTTGTAATCTCAGTAAACTAGAGTCTAACATCTTGTTTAAGGCGAAAACCGTTCATTTATACCTATTACGGATTTTGAAATATAGGTCCATTAAAGAGTCATAATTGCAAAGGGCAGAAACTTTTAAATGTAATGATAATATACCTACATACCGTGTATAAAACTAATGGTAAGACTTCATATAAGTTCTTTTCTTTGATGTTTTATAAGAGATGCGGTGATCTCCAAAATATTAACGTGACTTTATTTTATTTCCTTTTTGATAATATTAACATTCGGTGTACTTTGTCAATTCCACTAGTTATTTTATTGTTCGACTCCGAGTCTGAACATTCTTCTTATGCTTTTGAATCGCGTATGTTGTGTTTGTAATCCATTATTTTGAAATCTTCCAATTGATGGGAGTACGACTTTATCTTGTCACCTCGGATCGTGCCGTCTTTTGGCACTTACCTTTGGATCATGATGGACTAATGTCTCATTACTCTTCTTGTTACTTCTTATGATTTTTAAGAATCATGCCGTCAAGTAGACACTCCTTTTTACTTATTGTAACATTGTTTTGATGTTGTGTTTTGTGTCAGCC
>BQNB010087978.1:0-27778 GCA_026074375.1 Tanacetum coccineum | reverse complement strand
GAAATTTCGACATGACCCGTACATTCATACAACGTTTTCCAAGGTTTCTAACCTTTATTTCAACACTTTTCAAACTCTCGACACTTTTCTGACAAAATCCAAAATCTCAATCTTTAACATTTACTAAAATATTTTTCCCTAAAATATTGTTTAATACCACTTCGTGAATACATTTCATTTTCAAAAAGTCCGTCAAAACTCTTATAACGACTAAATATCGCTTATTGGGCTTTAAGGCCCAATAAGGGTACATTAAGATATTTATAAGTCTAAAATACGATCCAAGTCCAAAACCAAGGTCCATTTATATACATAAGGTCATACTAATAAGTAAGAAATAATCCGGACCACGATAAGCCCTCCCATTAAGCCACGACTTAAATAGGCTTATTGGTCGTGAGCCCATAAGCTCTACAATACATATATTAAGCTTGAAAATAAGCTAATAAGCTACGTATCGCATTTGGTTACTACCATAAGCTACAACAATAGTCCACGACATACGCCATAACACGTAAATAATCAAAACACATTTCCTTGTGTTTTTCAAAATAAGCCGCGAGTCATAAGCTCACAATAAGCCCAAAAACAAGCTATACATGCTATTATACAAAATAAGCTATTTAGCAATATATGTTTTTCAACCATCACGACCACAACATCAAAACTACAAAAACTCCTTATTTCTTTTCTTATCCGACAAACCAAACACCCCTTTTTTATTCGTTTCGTTTCCAAAAATCGATTTTTACGACGATCAACTTGTACAACTACCATCTATGCATCAATACAAACCCAAAAGGACAAACGAAATTTAAATTTGAAAACTTACAAGAAAATCTTCAAAAATGTAGATTTCGACACGAACCGGACAACCCAAACGTTGTTTAAATGAATACCCAAATACTCGTATCAACCCGAAATATCACGTTCTTGATCAAAGTTGGAAAATATATGATGGTTTGTGGTGGATGGTGGTAGACGAACACACACACCCATATGTGTGTGTTTTATTTTTTTGAAATGAAAAGAAATAAGTAGAAATGTTCTAGTGAAAGCATATAAGTGTACAACCTTGGGACGTATTAGCTAATATTAAGCCTCCTTGTCCCCTTAAGCTTACATGACCGGTTATGGCATCCTATGGGGTGTCGGGTCTTTCTTTTCGTGTCGGGATCACTTAAATACTCGTAAAACTTGGGCGTAAAATTTTCCCCAAAGTTAATTAGCATTTTTATTCACCTTAAAAATACCTTTTCATTAACCTAGAGTATTTACACGATATATTTACACTTTAAATCCTTCAAAACTCATTTGGACATTAACGGACGTGTCAAGACTCGTTTTTCGGCATTTCTCAAAATTCACGAGTCAAACCACCCGGAATACAAATAACATAATAATACCTTCCAAAAGGGATTATTAATCACAATAAACCATAAATCACCATAATTTTCATAAAATCACCACTGTCAACACGGTACAAAATTTGAATAAACCAACAAACGTCAGATAGTCAAAGGACTATAACTGAAATATTCAGAACACAAAAAGGGCAAAGGTTACAACTATTTTGGCAGATTTGAATGACCAACTTTGTATAGTCATAATTCACTCTAAAATACATGTTAAGACTTTATTGGTGGTTTGAGAACGGTTTAAGGTGTTAACTAAAGTGTGCTAAAAGTTGGTAGCTTAACTCATAGATCTTGACATTCTGACACACGGATTTTGTGGACTTGTCCAGAAGTGAGTAAAACTTTTGTATAGCCTAGTTGAATGGGTTAAACCACTTAATAAAATCTACAAAAATTCAAGAACATACCTAAGACATATTATTTTGAAATATGTAAAGGGTTGGACCAGAATCACTTTTGAACTTGACAAAACGGTCATTCCAAGTGACCACATTTTTGGGACAGAATTGTGATGTTATGTGTAATAGTAAAAGTGACACTTAGAGATAATTCTAGACAAATGACCTAACTAATAAATGTCCTTTTCGTCCGAGCATATCATTTAGGGTCTAATAAGTACTTTTACTTGCTCTAGGTCACCGTTAGAAGGTGCATGTTCATTGGGTATCCTATTTGGTCTTTGAGTGTGTCGAACTTGTACTCGTTGTCTTACCTATTAAGGTGAGTTTCTCACAACCCCTATTTATACTGTTTTACTTATTTTAGGGTGAAAAACATGAAGTGTTTCTACTTAAACTATTATGACTGTACTTTTACGAGCTTTCAAAACTGATTGGAACTTATTGAACTAGTGGACTTGTTCAGAACTTATGAACTTGGTATGTATGCTTGTTTGATGCTTGAGACGTAACTTCACTACTTTTAGCTTACTTTTGAGACATCGGTACTTATAAAGAGCGCTATTAGGAATCGAGTCACCTTCTCACTCCACCGTCACGAGGTGCACAGTACTAGAACTAAAGCTAGTGTTATAGAGGTAACACTTGGAGAACTGTAACTTATTACTAGTATAAGGTCTTTGCTACACTAGGGGAACGAAACAATAGGATTGGACGACTGAATTCGTTTAAGTAGTGAACTCATTGCATAAACACTAGAGCATACATTACCTTGTGTTACGCTACTTTTAGTATCTTGAACTATTTTTGGTAACTTGAACTGTCTTTGGAACTATTTTGAAACAATGTTAGAACTGTCTTTGTAACCATTTTGGAACTGTCTTTGGAACTATCTTGTGTATAAATTATTATGAACTTGCCAACTATTTCATAGTTGACCGTTTGTATCATGCTTTTCAGGTGATCAACCTAAAGTGTATAGCTAGTGATTGCATTGCATTGGACATTTGCGTAAATTTTGTTGTCTTGAAACCAGTTATCTTATTTTGGGAAACTCATATTCGAAAACAATTTATGTTATAATGCCGTTCTTTTAAACTTGTATTTGAAGTTGTTGTAATTCGGATAATTTTCCTTTTATTATAAATCATGTATGGTGTTAACTATCATCTTATGCGATATGTCTGGACGGTTGCACCTAGGGGTGAGCACGGTCCAAGGACCGGACCTGACCGGACCGGACCGACCTTGGACCGAGACCGAAAGTACCCAAAATGCCAGACCGAGGAACCAGACAGATGGTACGGTCCCGGTCCGGTCAGTCCATACTCATGGTCGGTATTCGTCGGTCCGTCCTACACGGCTTAATCCTACACGCATTATCATCGGGTTTTTGGTCGGACCGGACCGGACCGACCGGACCGAGGACCGAATTGGTCCAAAACACCGGACCGCAGACCGGACCGAAATACCTTCAGTCCGGTCCGGTCGGTCCGGTTCGGTCCGGTCTTCCGGTCCGGTCGACGGTCCGATATGCTCACCCCTAGTTGCACCTTGTGTTTCCGCTTTACCATGGTGTGACACTCATTAACTCATAACGACCATTATTTATTTTAAAACGGCGTCATTCGCACACCTAATGTATAATAGGTTAATAGTGATAAACAAAAAAAACATCTTCAAACTATACATACGGGATAGATGATGTTACTTATATTCTTGAACAAAGAGCTAGTTTAAATCTAGATCTAAGTTAGTGTTTCGTATACGTATAATCTCTTAGATTCATTTACATACACAATAACTTGTGCTTTCATTTTGATATTTATAATGAGGGACAAAATTTAAGGGGTGTTTATTTATTTTTTGAAGTTAGTAAAAATCATAGAAACTTATATGTTCACACTCAACTCTATATAATTTATCTCAATATTCAACCACTAAAGTTTTATTAATTATCCGCTCCTTTTAATATTTTTGTTTTCAAAAAATTTGACACCTATTTTATGTGTTATTTTTTCTTCAATAAAATTTCTTCGCCAAATTTATCAAAGTTTGAACGATTTTTTTCAATTTTGACTTATAGTTGGCTGATAAGAATGCTCGATTTTGTTATATGTCAAAATAGAGCAACTTAATTAGCCTAATTTTTTCTTAATAAAAATATTTATGTAAAATTCCCTACAAGTAGTATATGGTCAGCCACCACCATCACACATTACATACACTCATGGAGAAAGCAGAGTTGAGGTTGTGAATAGATAAGTATTTGCTAGAGAATAAGCAATTAATCTAATCAAGTTACACTTAAAGAGGACACAGTGTAGAATGAAGTTAATGGCTGATAAACACAGGACATATAAAGAATATGCAGTCAATTCATGGGCCTATCTTAAATTGCAACCTTAGAAACAGTCCATTATAAGAAAGGGTAAGCATCACAAACTATCTCCTAGGTAGTTTGGTTCATTCAAGATCCTGCAAAAGGTGGGAATGGTAGCTTATAAGGTGGAGTTGCCAAAATCTGCTCAGATACACCTAGTTTTTCATGTCTCGCAATTGAAGTTACACAAAAGCAACACACCTACATTACTAGCTACTTTGCCTAAATTCAAGAAAGATTGGGTGATTTTAATGGAACCCCTTGCTATTTTAGATATGAAAATGGAAAAAAGAGGCAATGCAGCAGCAATTTATGTGTTAGTTTAGTGAGTTAATAGTACTTTGTAACTGATACAACATGCGAATTATATGAAGATGTGGCTGTTAGATTTCCTTCATTTGATATGGATGCCTAGTTCTAATTACTTGTAGACAAGTAATATTTAAAAGGGAAAAAATTGATATGGACCATAATAAAAGTCAAAAGAAAGCATGAAAAGTCAACAAAGAAAGTCAAATGGCCAAGAACAAGCTTAACGGAATTTCCCGCCAAAAAATTCCTTTCATTTCCATTGTATAAATACATCAATTATTTACATTACAATTTAGCTAATCAATTTTTAAACTCTTTCTATCTTGTAACAATTCCAAAATTCCAATAACAAATCATTTTTCTTTCAATTCGAAGTTCTTTTTATTCATAAGAATTTCTTGTTGTTCGATCTATTCTATTTCATTTCACATTGCTGAAAGAATAAATTTCTACTTATCACTATGTTCATCGGTTTTTTATTCGACTCGACTACATCACTTTGAATTATTATGAGCACCCTACCTCTTTCAAGGGAACTTGACAATTTAGGGTTATTAAAATCACTCGTGTTTCTCTATCTATTGTTGGGTTTTAACCACTATTGACCAATTGAAATCACGAGTACGCAGCGGAAAACATATAAACACGTATAGAATAAATAATTAACAAAGGATCAAGAACGTGTACCTTTTAGCAATTAACGTAAACACTATCTTGAATATATGCGTATGTATAAATCTAATACGCTAAACTAAATAAGTTACCAAAGTAGATAATTTCTATGGTATGCATACACTACACGTCACCGAGATACGCTAGAATGCTAGTACTTGCTTCACGATTAAACAACTCAACACAATGATCTTGTTTAGTTCTTAGTGTCACTAAACCAAATCCCATAAAGGGATTTAATAATAGATCGTTTAACCAGGAGATACCACTTTTGCATGAGTATGTATATTTTCATGCAAAGCACACAAAGAATTCCATGCATCATGTATAGACATGTTGACATGCACGCGAATAGAATTCATGACATGCGTATGATATTGGGTTGTGTATCTCTTCAGCGATTGGTTAAAACAAGAAGGAATTATTATATTGTCGTTCGACTTTAGGTTTATATCATAAATCCACCGAATGAATGAGGCATGGGATATTTATATCCCAAAAACTTGTTCTCCAAGTCATACTCAAACACCTCATTTTGTTTAATAGAAACGACATTCGGACCCCTCCTTCTTTTCTTGTTCGACCGGTCACAACCAACACCCCACGGGTTTGGTTTTTGTACTAACAAGTCCCTCACTTGTTAATACTTATTAATTAGTTATAACGTCTAACGTTATAATTAAAGACCATTCAATTATTTCGTGGAACATATTAATATAATTAATCTATGATATATTAATTACATTAATAAACGTATCCTCTGTGTATACGTGTGTGCCCCCATAGGCTCACGTAATTTCCCGGACATATATTATTTGATATATGTACATATCCCAACAACTCCTACTTGGACATGTCTTAAATAAGATAATAACATTGGTAAGCGTCTAGTAGTATGTGCTTAATTACACATACCTTTTTCCATTAAAAATAAGCTTAAATGACTAAAAACGTACCAAAAATACATTGTATTTGTATGTGAGCTTAGCGCAACAGTAAATACTTTTTATGTGAAGTTGTATCTGTTATAAAATGAGCACATGCGCTACGGTGAAACTTGTGGTCCACTCCTTATAACTAAAATCAAACTATGAAGTCACCAACTTTAATTGACGTTTTAGCATGTTTTCCTCATGGATGTCTTTGCTTGCTCTATGGGTGCTTAATGCCTTGCATTGGGCCGATTATCAAGAATTATTATATAATATGTTACATCGTTGTCAAACTTAAACTTTTAATAATCGCTCCGCATTATTATCATGAAACTTATAAAACTTTAATTATTTTATTTAATGCAACGATGTTGGATTTTTAAACGTACCCTTAGAGGTCGTTCTTTGTATCTTGTGTGATGTATATTATGACGTCACGCCCCCGGACATATGTTTCCGTCCAGGCCCCGTTTGGGGGTGTGACAATATATTCAACTCTTTCTGACTTAAAATATATTAGAGACTCTTATGATCCGTATATATGACACTCTTTGTCCCATACAAATAATGTCTCCAAATCTTAAGTGCAAACACGACTGCACCCAACTCCAAATCATGGGTCGTATAATTCTTTTCATGAATTTTCAACTACCTAGACGCGTAGGCTATCACCTTACCTCTTTTCATTATCATACAACCTAGTCCTATCCCAGACGCATCATAATATACCACAAAATCTTCCGGTCCATCAGGGAGAGCTAGAACAAGCGCATTACGCAACTTATCCTTCAAGGTTTGAAATGCCAATTCCTGTTCCTCATCACATTCGAAAGTCTTTCACTTCTGAGTCAAGATGGTAAGAGACTTAGCTATCTTAGAAAAGTTCTCAATGAACCTACGGTAATATCCAACCAATCTTAAGAACGAACAAACCTCAGACGGTGTTCTAGGGGCTTTCCAATTTCTAACAGCTTCAATCTTACTAGGGTCTACATGAATCCCATTACCATTTATCACATGTCCAAGAAACTGTACATCTCTTAGCCTGAATTCACACTTAGAAAACTTAGCATACAATTTCTCCTTCTTGAGCAGTTCCAAGACTAACCTTAAGTGTTCTACATGCTCCTCTCGAGTCTTAGAGTAGATTAAGATATCGTCTATAAACACTATTACAAACTTATCAAGATAAGGCCTACAAACTCTATTCATTAAATCCATGAATACCGTTGGTGCGTTAGTCAGACCAAAGGGTATTACTATGAACTCGAAAATTTCCAATCAATGATGTTTCAAAAACGCATTGCTTGAATGTCATCCTCATGCACTCTCAGCTGATGATATCCAGACCTAAGATCTATCTTTGAGAAAAATTGTGACCCTTACAGTTGGTCAAATAGATCATTAATCCTAGGAAGCGGATAACAATTCTTAATAATCAACTTGTTTAATTCTCTATAGTCAATACACATCCTAAAAGAACCTTCCTTCTTTTTCACAAACAAAACCGGTGCTCCCTAAGGCGACGAGCTTGGTCGAATGAAACCTTTGTCTTGGAGTTCCTTGAGTTGTCTCGACAACTCCTCCAATTCAGAAGGTGCCAAACGATAGGGGGACTTTGCTACTAGCGTTGCTCCAGGAATTAACTCAATTCGAAACTCAATTTCCCGAATAGGCAGCAATCCAGATAGGTCATTCGGGAATACCTCGGGAAAATCTCTCACTACTACTATCTCTTCTTGTTCCTTCTCTTTAGCCTTAGCACTCTTTAGTTGCCTCATCTCTTCTTCCGATTTCTCTCCTAATACTCTAAGCACCTTGCCATCCAGTAGTGGTATCCTCACTACTTTCTCATGACAAATTATTTCAGCCTTATGATTAGACAACCAATCGATATCTATAATCACATCAAAACTCCCATGCCCAAAAGGTATCAAATCGATGTCAAAGACATGACCCTCGATTTCTAGTTTGCAACCCTTAAAAATCTTATTAATCTCCACTAACTGCCCGCTAGCTATCTTAATCTCATATTTGAAACCTAATTCACTGGGCTCTATGCCTAACAGAGGTATAAAAGTAGTAGAAACAAAACTATAGTCGGCACCAGAGTCAAATAAGGTAGTGGCAAAATGATTTTTCAAAGTAAACCTACCCGTCATAATGTTCGGGTCCTGGCGAGCTTCCTCTGCTCCCAACATGAATGCCCTACCCCTAGCTTGGTTCCCTTGGTTTCCACGACCCTGACCCCCGTTATTAGCAGCAACTTGGTTTGGACGATTTCCTTCCGGTCCTTGTGCCCTATTCAATCTAGGACAAGCTGACATGACATGGTCGGTACTACCACACTCATAACATGCCCTAACAGTTGGGTTTCTAGCATTGACAGGATTCACATTCCTCGGCACGCCTCTACAATCCTTTGCCAAATGACCCAGGCGATTACAGTTGAAGCATGTGCGATAAGGCCCTCCGGGTGCATGGTAGGAATTGCAGGTGGTACACCTGGGCCAAGTACCCGTATTCTCTCTTTCTACAGGGTTTACGGTAGTAGCAAAAGCATTTACAGTCCTAGTCCCCTTATTATCATCCCTACCATTCTTATCTTTGCTAGGTTCCCCCACATTTCCTTTTTTCTCAACCTTCTTAATTGATCCATTTCTAACAGCCTCATCGATCAGTGCACTAGAAATTTGCACAGTCTTCTATATAGTCTTTGGCTCCGTTGCTGCCACCATCCCACAGATCTGTGGAGCAAGGCCATACACATACCTCTCAATCTTCCTACTCTCTAGAGTCACTAAATGTGGAACTAACCTAGCCAAATCATGAAACCTATCAGTATACGCAGCATGGCCAGCCCCGACCATGGCATGATTCCACAACTCAGTTTCCAACTTTTGCATTTCATGGCTAGGACAAACTCTTCTATCGTCATAAACTTAAAGTCATTCCATGACATACTAACAGTAACTTCTCGGCTTTGCGTGCGGATCTGAGAGTTCCACCACGTTAAAGCCTTACCCACAAATGAACCAGCAATGTATTTCACTTTTTGGTCAATACTACAACCACTCATATCCTGCACGGACTCCATTTTCTCAAACCATCGAGTAAGAACTACAACACCTCCCTAACCATCATATTCCTTAGGGTTACAAGCTAAGAACTCCTTATATGAACACCAACCTCGTTGGCCATAATGTATTTTATTGCGAAACGTAACCCTTTTACGTGACCAATAAAAATAAAATACGCAAAGGGCATAATTATCTTCTTAATAATTTGTTTCTTACTTGGCTGATGTAAACCTTAATTTATTTGATGGTCATTTACATTAAATGGTTATTTCTAGTCTACGCGATTTAGCTCTAAAGCAAAATTAAAAGTAAACGCGTATCGGACTAAAATAAATAGTGACTAATAATAGGAGTCGTAAAATGACCTAAAATTGAGAAATGTTACAAATGTCATTTCCCTCATCATCGACATTTTGAAGCGGCTTTTGATAAGGTTAGCAAATAATTGGGAATACCTAGGGTTTGTTGAATCAAAGATAATATCATCTACATAGACCTGTACGAATAAGATGTCATTGTCATAGCGTCTTGTAAACAAAGTTAGATCAATTGTGCCTTTGGTAAAGTGATTCTGTAGGAGAAGTTTTGACAATTCATCGTACCATGCCTTTGGTGCATGCTTTAACCCATAGAGTGCCTTCTTTAACTTGTAGACATGACTTGGTTGATCAACATCGATGAAACCTTCAGGTTGACATACGTACACTTCTTCTTTAAAAGAACCGCGCAAGAAAGCAATTTTCACATCCATTTGGTAAACCGTGAACAATTTGTTTGCAGCTTAAGCCATAAATATCCTGATAGCTTCATATTGGAGTTGTGGTTGTGCGTTTTGTTGCTGAAAATGTTGTTGTTGTTGTTGTTGCTCGTCAACATCCTGTGAAGTGTTTGTAATAGTTGGATCCTCTGTAGATGAATTTGTTGGTGTCGGTGCATTTTTTGTAGTTGTTGTAGATGCATTTGAAGTCTGAAGATTCAGATTTGCTGGTGCAGCGGGAGAAGTTCTTGTAGCACCTGTTGTTTGACCACCCATATAATCATCATACATTGCTTCGAACAAAAGTTCCAAACCACGTTCAGTTTGTTTTTGAGATGTTATTGTTGACAGAGCATAAGTAAGATCGAGTCCTGAACTAATGTGTCTAGAAGTCCTTCCTTGAAGCTGGGGTTTTGAACTGCGTTGTTCAAAAGCCATTGCTGAAAGCTCATCAAATGTGACATTCATCGTCTCCATGACTGACTCGCGTGTTCTCACCCCTATTTATATATAGATAAATATAAACAAATATAAATATATAACAAGGATCAAAATCCACAAAAATCAATAAAACCGGAAGTAGTATTGAGTATCTCCGGGTCGTATTGTCCCAACGAGGCTTGAATGGAAAAATCAAAAGATGAAATGATAATTGATGTTTGAATATGACAAGGATATGATTTGGGCACTAAACCTAAAAAGCAAATGCGCGAAAAGATAAGCAAGGAAAACAAGCTAGAGCAAGCATAAAGGCTAGGAATGGTAAAAACACTAAAAACTTTTATACTAAGACACAAATAAGCTCAAGACAAATCAAATAAGCTAGACTAACTCTAAATAAGCAAATTCAACAAACAATTAAGCTAAATTAAGCAAGAGAAACTTAGTACTGCTAACAATTTTGACTACCAGTACTAACTTGGAGTTAGTACTGCTAGCTTTAAAGTTAGTACTGCTAGCTTTACAAAACAAAATGAAACAGGAAATAAGCAAATAAGCTAAAACAGATATTTAACTAACCCTAATAAGCACTCAGGCATAAGAATAAGCAACTAGAATAAACTAAAGTGGCAAATAAGCTAAAAAGCTACAAACTGATACAATATTAAAATTGCTTTGAAAAGGCAAATAAGCTAAAGTAAGTTCTACTAAAGACAGTGAACGAAATGGCTTAATCTACTCTAAAAAAAACTAAGCAAATCTTAAATAAGCAGAAACAATAAGCTGATAAGCTAAAATGAACTAACAGTACTAACAGTTTTAACTACCAGTACTAACTTGGAGTTAGTACTGCTAGCTTTAAGTTAGTACTGCTAGCTTTAAAATTCCCAAAATAGAACCAGCAGTACTAACTATGGGTTAGTACTGCTTGTTCCAAACATCCCTTAGAGTTTTCAAAAATCATTTTTCTTTTTGTTTTAAGCTGATTTGGTGCTAAACAGATTATCAAATAACAAAATAAGACACTTATAAGCAGACTTCAATCACTAATAAGCACTTAAATAAGCTAAATCCATCTAACAGTGTTAACTAACATACTACCAGTACTAACTCAGAAATGTACCAGTACTAACTTGGAGTTAGTACTGCTAGCTTTAAGTTAGTACTGCTAGCCTTAAAAATCCAAATATAGAACTAGCAGTACTAACTATGGGTTAGTACTGCTTGTTCCAAACACCCCTTAAGGTTTTCAAAAATCATTTTTCTTTTTATTCTAAGCTGATTTGGTGCTAAACAGATTATCAAATAACAAAATAAGACACTTATAAGCAGACTTCAATCAAGAATAAGCACTTAAATAAGCTAAATCAATCTAACAGTGTTAACTAACATACTACCAGTACTAACTCAGAAAGTGACACAAACTGTTTTTAAACTAACAACTAAGCAAGATAAGCATTAAACATCATGATAAAGCATAAATAAACAAATATAAGTAACAAATAAGCACTATTAAGCAGTTCTACAGTAAATAAGCAAAATAAGAAACATAAAAACTTACAACTCCCTTGCTCAAAACAGGGTTAAACAAAGAGTCTACAAGCTCTAGCTTGTATAAAACAAGCTAGTGAGAGTCCATAAGCCCATCCAGAACTGGCTTATCATCCATAAGCTGTGGTATATTTGAGTGTGGACCTTTTTGTGACTTTACTTAAACTTTAGTATTTGAGTTAAAACAAATGACTTATGTGATTTTATAAGACTTAAAACATATTAAGTAGAGCTGTTAATAAAAGGAAAAACAGAGAATCAAGAATTGACTTAAAAATTCCAAATTTGCATTAAGACGAAAGTTAAAGTTACAAGACTTGGAAAAATAAAATTGCATAAAATAAGCTGAAACTTAACTAAGAACTAGATAAAAATAAAACGACACTAACTCCCTTCTCTTTTTGGGTTATAATGGCCCTATTTATACTAAAAATGAACTAAGGTCTTGGTTTCTTGGTCTTCCTTCCCTTCTTTCTTCTGTGTTTCTTTGTAGAGACAAAAACCAAGTGTACTTGTTATGTGAGGGACTTGATAAAAGTAATCTCAGCCATTCAATCTTCTTGTGCTTTTTTTTTAGTCAATCACAGCCATCGAAATCACTTGGGAATGGGTGGGATTGCCAACTTAGCAATTATATATGGGGAGGTGGTGATAGTGGAGGAGGGGGAAGTGTTTTATCCAGGGTGTTGAAGGGTTGCAGGGTAAGAGAAGGTGAGGACACCCGTGAGTTGTATCTGAGGTTTTGTTTGGGCGGGAAAAATGACTTCTAGGGAGTTGGCAGCTTTGGCCCCTTATCTCTTATAACTTTGTTGTGAAATTTGCCCTTTTATGATACAACTTTAGGGGTTTGGCAGAACTGGCCCCTAAAGTTATACTTCACCCGAAATGCAATTTCAGCCCTTATGATACAACTTGACGTTTGGCAATTTTAGTCCCTCAAGTTGTATTTCCTCCACTTGGCTATCTTTTGACTTTGACTGACTTTGCCCTTGATTTGACTTTATCTTTTCCATCCCGTGCTTGGTTTGGTCGTTTTTGCTTTCTTCTTGTCCTTTTCTTGAATATCCGTTTCCTGCACAATACAAATGTAAAACATACAAATACAATGTATTTTTGGTACGTTTTTAGTCATTTAAGTCCGTTTTTGGTAGAAAATGGTATGTGTAATTAAGCATATACCAATGACCTTCTTTGTCCTTCGGTTGGAAACTCTGTAAGCACATGAAGTAGAAGAATAACCAATGAAAAAACCTATATCGCCTTTAGCACCAAGCTTCCCAATATCCTCGTGATTATTCTTTAGATAATAAAGAGCCCCGAATACATGTAGATACGAGATATCTGGTTTTCTATTATTAATAAGCTCGTACGGTGTTTTGTTGAATCTTTTATGAATTAGGGATCGGTTTTTGCCTGTTTGACTTCCTTTATTTTATCAACACTGGGATCATAGAATGGGAGGCGCCCATAGAATAATCTACGGATGTCCTGACGGATAAATTCATCGTTCCCGATTTTTCACTAGTCCCAAGCTAAGCGTAAAAACGAAATCACCGTTAAGTACAAGTAAAAATGCTAACACTATTTATAACTATGACTTGTCAACTTTTCGCTCCCAACAATTATTCAATTAGAGTGATTGTGCTTAATTTTAAGTTAAATTTAGATCGACAGTTTTAGAAAGTAGTATAGTTTATGTGCATAACGATATTTCTAAAGAAATCTGGGGAAAAGACTAGATCACCCACCAACCAGCATATTCTCGATAGATCCCAGCCGAGTTCGACTTAGGTTATCAGGTTGAGACCCCATAGGATAATGTCCGCAATGTAATAGTGGGATACTCAACCCTTTTAGGCCAAATTTCTTAGATTTACCGCTAAATAAACAATACTACTCAAAGCACGCAAACATCAAAAATTTAATGATCTCATTGGTGCGATTATTCCATGTAACGACCTTTCTTCTCGGAACGTCCCAGCCTCATCAGCTAAGTGCCCAGGTTTTTGACACCCCACGGAGAATACTTAATCGAAATAATCTACCGACGGCAACCAACAACTTTTGAAGTCTTAAAGCAAGTTATTCTTAGTTCAAAATTATACTTTTATTTTACACATGAAACAAGAAATCTTACCCATTAACTTATTCATTTATTGCTATATACTATACTACCGTCATCATTTACATGACTACAACATCGGCCACGCCTCCGACAAGATGTAGTGACTTAGTCTGACGACGGTTTCTTATTGATAACACCTACAGATTTATTATCTCACTATGGGCCTTGTTTTGAAGACTGCAACATCGGTTGTGAGCCGGCAAGATGCAGTAAACCTTTATCAGCCCACAGTTTATATTATTTATTTATTTTTTTTTCATCATTTTTTTTGCAACATATTTTTCGTAATAGAGAAAATTTCATTTTAGAAACTCAAGTATAAAGCTGAACTAAGATGAATATTTTCGTTTCCGAAAGAGCTTCTTTTTAGAAAACGTCGGTTTAAAGTTAAAGCAAAATTAAGCACGTTTATTAGTTAGGTTAAGAGCTTCTGGGAGAAAAAGCGACAAGTTACACCTATAAGCTTTTAAGATTTCCAAATAATCCTTGTTTAGCATCCTACTTGTAAATAACACTATCATTTTCCGTACTTCGCAAATTTAAAATCCCTAATAAAAGGATCCGCGAATGCTTAGCCTAATAAACTTTCGTTTATTAAATGGTTAAGGGACAAAGCTAGGGCTCAACACGCCCGATCGAGTCAAAATTTATTCTCATTCTACCCATTGGGAAAGTCAAAACTGTGACAAAACACTTATTTTATTTTTGAAAATTTTTAAATTTTTTTCAATTTTTTTTTTGCGAAAATTTTGGTGGTAAAAACGGGATTACGTGATAACAACGACTGCAGGCAAAATCAAATCGAAGATTCCCCCCATACTAGAACTAAACATCGTCCTCGATGTTTTGAAAGGGGTACCTACGTAAATCTAAGGCCGTTTATTAAGTGTGCCAAAAGATAAAACGTTAGTCGATTAGATTAGGATATTGGATTCCCAAAATGAAGCTGAGGATGTGAAACTCTTGTGAATGAAAGACAAAACTGAGAGCACGAGAGTCTTCACAATCCGGGCAATCCTGGACAATTAACAACACAAACACGAAACACGGGTAATGGAAGAGGCGAGCCTCCACACAACAAGAAAACACTTATTCATTACTACACAATACTACGATAAGCATGGGGTGCCTCCCACGAAGCGCTTGTTTAAGGTCGCTATGCTTGACCCGTCCCCGAATTTATTGGTCCATGGGGAACGTCTGGAGATCTGGGACTACCTCGGTTGGTACGTCCCCTCCAAAGTAGTGCTTCAAACGATGACCATTCACTTTGAAATTTGGCCCGGAGTTTTGGGATAACTCGACAGTGCCATATGGAAAAACTTGGGTTACAGTGAATGGTCCACTCCAGCGGGTCTTAAGCTTGCCCGAGAAAATCTTCAATCTAGAGTTAAAGAGGAGGACTCGATCACCGACGTTGAAAACGCGATTTTTGATCTTGGAGTCATGGATTCTCTTTGTTTTCTCTTTATAGATCAAAGAGTTTTCATAGGCATGATCACGAAGTTCATTAAGTTCATTGAGTTGAACTTTTCTGTGATCACCCGCGGTTTTGATATCAAAGTTTGTATGCTTAAGGGCCCAGTAAGCTTTGTGCTCCAACTCAACCGGTAGATGACATGCCTTTCCATATACAAGCTTGTACGGAGTGCACCCGATGGGTGTTTTGTAAGCTGTACGGAAGGCCCAGAGAGCGTCATCCAGTTTGTCCGACCAAGAGGCACGATTTTCGCCCACGGTCCTTTCAAGAATTCTTTTCAAGCCACGATTGGATACCTCAACTTGCCCACTTGTTTGTGGGTGATACGCGGTGGAGAGACGATGAGTGACTCCGTATTTAAGCATGACCTTTGCAAATTGGTCATTGCAAAAATGGGTTCCGCGATCACTTATGATTGCACGAGGGGCACCGAATCTGGCGAAGAGAGATTTGAGAAATTTGCAAACAACTCGGGCGTCGTTGGTGGGGAGCGCTTTTGCTTCAACCCATTTTGACAAGTAATCGACGGCCACGAGTATATATTTGTTCCCTCTTGAAGACGGGAACGGCCCCATGAAATCAATGCCCCAAATGTCAAAGATTTCGCAAACTTGGATAGAGTTTTGTGGCATCTCATCACGTTGCGAAATTTTGCCTTGACGTTGACAAGTGTCACACCGGGTGACAAAGTCGTGGGCATCCTTGTAGATCGTGGGCCAATAAAATCCTGAATCAAAGATCTTTTTAGCAGTGTAATTGGCACCGTAGTGTCCCCCGGTGGGTCCACTATGGCAAGCTTTGAGAATGTCAAAAGCTTCTTGCCCCGAAACACACCGCCGGATTACTTGATCCGCACATATCTTAAACAAGAAGGGGTCGTCCCAAAAGTAGTGTTTGACGTCTTTGAAAAACTTTCTTTTCTGTTGTGACGACATTCCTTTGATCACAAAATTCCCCGCATGGTAGTTTGCAAAATCGGCAAACCATGGGGCATTATCATCACCACGAAAGGTAACCATCCCAAGTGTCTCGAGAGGAAACGTTTCCGTAATTTCCTTTTTCTCGAGCTCACTTTGATGGGGATTTTCAAGTCTAGAAAGGTGGTCGGCGGCGAGATTTTTGTCCTTTTTTATCACGGATAACGACAAATCAAATTCTTGGAGCAGCAAAATCCACCGGAGCAATTCTTGGTCTTTAGCATTCTTGCTTTGCAAGCAGGTACTTGAGAGCCGAATGATCCGTATACACTATGCTTTTGGACAAGACAAGATATGGCCGGAGTTTCTCGAAAGCATACACCACGGCAAGTAATTCTTTTTTTGTTGTAGTGTAATGTGCTTGAGCCTCGGTCATAGTTTTACTCGCATAGTGTATCGGCTGGAAGTGCTTGGTCTTACGTTGCCCAAGGACTGTCCCAACAGCAAAATCACTTGATCAACATGATTTCGTATCAAGGGCAAAGTCCCAATCAGGGGGTAGCAACTAGAATTGGAGCCTGTGTTAACTTCATCTTAAGGGTTTCAAATGCTTCGATGCATTCCTTTGAGGAAGATTAATCGGAGTTTCTTTTTCAAGGAGGTGGGTCATTAAGGCGGGCGATTTTTGGAAAAATCCTAAATAAATCGTCTGGTAGAATCCGGCGTGACCGAGAAAACTGCGAATACCCTTCACGGTAGTGGATGAAGGCAATTTTGCAATGACATCAACTTTTGATTTATCAACCTCAATCCGGACTTAGAAATCTTCTGGCAAGGACTATGCCTTCCTTTGACACATAAAGCGGCATTTTTCCCAATTAGCTAAAGATTGGTGGTCTTCACACATTTGGAGCATTTTGTCTAAATGGGGGCACCTTTGGAGCATTTTGTCTAGGTGGGAAAGGCAAGAAGAGAAAGAGTCACCAAAAACCGAGAAATCATCCATGAAGACTTCCATGGTTTTCTCAATCATATCGTGAAAGATTGCAACCATACACCTTTGGAACGTGCCCGGTGCATTGCATAACCCAAAAGGCATGCGACGATAGGCAAATGTCCCGTAAGGGCAGGTGAAGGTAGTCTTCTCTTGATCAAGTGGGTCAATCGGGATCTGAAAGTAGCCGGAGAATCCGTCCAAAAAGCAATAGTACTCATTTCCGGCTAATCTTTCAAGCATCTGATCCATGAATGGTAAAGGGAAATGGTCTTTGCGAGTTGCATCATTGAGTTTTCGGTAATCGATGCAAACTCGCCATCCCGTAACCAACCTAGTGGGTATTAACTCATTTTCTTCATTTTTCACAACGGTTATGCCTCCCTTCTTAGGGACACAATGAACCGGGCTCACCCAGGGACTGTCAGAGATAGGGTAAATTAACCCTGCATCAAGAAGCTTGATGACTTCTTGCTTAATAACCTCATGGATTTTGGGGTTAACTCTTCTCTGATGTTGAACTGTGTAAAACTATGGATCTATTCCCTTAATATCAGAAATCTTCCAAGCTATGGCTCGTTTGTGTGACTTGAGAACCTTGATCAGGGCGGTTCTATCCTCATCTTTCAAGTTTTTAGCGATTATGACGGGTAATTTGTCATCACCCTCCAAAAAAGAGATGGGTAATTAGTCATCACCCTCCAAAAATACATACTCAAGATGGGATGTTAATCTTTGAGTTCAAGAGCCCGGAGGAGCTTCACATTGAAGAATTATCTTACAGCACATTGATTTCACAAACCGGCCACTGAGGAGATGTAGTTTTATGTATTTTTTCCCCCCCCCCCCGCTAAATTGATCACACTTAAACAATTCTCAAGGTAAACAGTATCTCCCTCATAATCATAGATGCCGTCAACTCCTGGTGGTATTGAATCATCATGTTCAAGAAATTCATTGATCTCTTCCATTAGAAAATCACTTCCTTCGAAGAGAGTGAGAGATAGAGAACGAGAATCGATCGTAAGGTCCGAAGTTGAAGAGGGATTGGCCACATTTCAGAAATGTCGATAAAACTACTCGTTAACCGAGTTCAATGATATTGTATGAGAAAGTCTTAGTATCACCAACTTTGAAGGTCACTGATTGGTCAACATTCTAAGGTCATTGTTCACCGCTGTGGGATGCAACGTCAATCAGGACACGTGCCGTCCTCAAGAAAGGTCTTCTAAGGATTATGGGAACCCGATGATGGCAAACCGTAATCAACGACCACGACAATCTACAGGAAAGAATAACGTTCCAAACTTTCAACAAAAACATCCTCGGCGATGCCGGTTGGAGTAGAAATCGTTCGGTCGGCAAGTTTAAGTATCATTCGGGTTTTGGTCAAAGCAGGGATACTTAGTTCTTTCCTAAATGTGAGAGAGGCATTAGGTTGATGCTTCACGAGATCGGCCAAGGGCAAGCAATCTCATATCATCTCCGGAAAGTCACACGTATAAGAAATCTAACCGTGTCACTAAGTTTCCCTTCTGGGAAACTTTTTCAGGATAACGACGAGCAATTCTCGTTACCACCCGTGTCTTTGTCAACTCAATTATCTTATCTTTGTCATTGAGGGAGTTTCTAAACATTGGTGCAAATTTGGGCATGTGTAGGAGAGCGTCCGCGAAACTTAGCTCGAAATGGAGATACCGTAAAATCTTTATAAATTTTGAAGCTCGAAAGAATGTCTTTTTCACGAGCCTTTTACTTTGTGGCCTATGAATGATAAGTGCAATGTTTGGTTTAGTCTATGAGTAATAACGGGCTCACCAATATGGTCATCATTTGAACCTCCGGAGTTGGATGTTTTCGATGCTTGTTCACCGTATCCCTTTGTCACCTCGGTTCATATTCCTTTCTCTTTAGAGGAGAAGAAATTTGAGGTCCATTGTAGGAAACACCGCTTATCGTTTATGATTGCTTTCACATCACCTTTCGGGTTAGCAATAGAGTGTTGCTTGGAAGAGAACCCGAGCCCAAAGTAAGAAGCGTTAGTTACTATACACTAATTTAGTGATCAGGACCGTTATATTTGCATTTTATTTTGCGACATTCTGCACAACCGCGTCATTAGCTTTGACGAAATTAACAAAAATCGTACTTATACACACCATGTGTCTCAGGACTGTAGCGGGAGCTTTGGTAAGAGTGTGAGCTTGAAAAGTCGGGGGATGATTAATCGTTGTTAGTTAAACTTGTCCTTGATTGAAATTATTACCCCGATTTAGGTAAAATTGTTCCCCCTATTTGGTTGAAATTGATTCCCACCGATATGGTTGTTGTTGGTTTTGCATAGAGATGGAAAACCTGAGGTCAAATTTGTTTCGACCATCAGAGGTCGGTAACTGCATTTTCCCTTGGATGTAGTTGACTGCAGCGGCTTGTGACAGACGTAATCATTGAATATTGTCCCAATAAATGTTGCCATCGGTGCTGGAGAAATTTTTAGGTAAGAAATGACCACCCCCACAAGTTACACAACTTTGCTCGACTGCTTTTATATGGAGCGGGAGCCTTAGTATGGTTTCCTTGGATCGAGAATCATTCTCTAACCATATCTTTAAGCTCAAGGCAACAACGGATGAAACCGCTGGGGTAGAAGAGCTTGTACTACACTTGGAAACAATGGCCCTTGCTTCGTGATTGACGAACATTGGACTTGCTCTCGATGATTTTTAGGGCATTCTCGAGCATTTTATCCAGAAATTTACCCCGCAGTCGGAAGTTCAAAATGTATCTTGAATAATATGAATTTTAGGGCAATTATAGAATGTATCGAGTTGAAGCAATTCTGAAACCCATGATGCTGGCATCCCCTAAAGAAGATCATTGAATCGGATCCCATGCCTCGTAAAACGTATCATCAAATTTTTTTGAAATCTGTGAATTTCATTTGAAATTGTTGTTTTAGAGGGAGGGAAGAAAGTTGTTAATGAATTATCGAAACAAGAATCATCCATATAAGAATCGATCGAGGGGTTGCTTTTTAAGCCAAATTCCGGGCGGCACCCTCGAGGGAAAATGGAAAAGCATAAAGCACAACCGACGTACTCGAGACGTTCGGGAGAACTTCATCGAAGAAGTGATCTTGTTGAAATATCGTATGATATCATGTGTGTCTTCTTTATCATGTCCAAAAAATTGCTTGGTTTTGAACAAGATTAAGTAGACCAAAGCATGATCTCAAAGTTTTTTGCGTAATTTTGGGAACACCGATCACATCCACGTAACCCTCGTGTGGTGCTTCGATTAAATTGCGCCCATATACGATTATCTGCCAGTCGTAACTATGGGAGTGATTTAAAGTTTTCCCTTGATTGTTATTTGGTTTCTTAAGATTGGTGATTCAACAGAAGTTTGTTGGACTTGCTGTTGTCGATGTTTACGGGCTTGAGAACGAGTGCGCATGTTTGCCCACAATAAGAAATATAAAAAGAAATTTACACTCCTTTTTTTTGTTTTTTAATGATTTATTCACAAGTTGATTTTACCGACAATGAGATAAGACAACTTTCAAACAAATAACTACTTACTTCACGTACATCTCAAAAAGATAAACGCACAGGTGACGGAGAAGTAGTTAGTAGAATAGCGCGAAGCTTATTTCTCCTTTCGGGTCGTAGTTCCTCGGAACAACCCTCCTTATACCCACTTTTTAGTTTGTTTAACCTTTCAAGGTGAGCCGTACGTCGTAAGAGACACAAATGGCAAGTTTTTAAATCTATTGTTTCGAGTGGGAACCACAAGTATCACCGGAGATTATTATGTATAGATAATACCTCAATTGAGAATATTATATTTTGGTATTTTTACCAATTTGTGAATTTTATTTCTTTTTTATGGACAATGTTTTTATATTTTTGGTTTTTCTTTTGTTTTTATATGATAATTATACTAATAAAAGAAAATGAAAAATATTTTTGTACTTTTTATATTTTTATAGAAGAAAATATTCACAGATTCAAACACAAATTGTCAAACGTAACGATAATCGTTTTCACAGCTTCCCCGGCAACGGCGCCAAAAATTGATTCGTCAATAATGTGTGTGTGTATAAATATATATATATATATATATATATATATATATATATATATATATATATATATATATATATATATAATATAAGCAAACACTCAACCAATTACCTTTGCACAAGGAATGGTCAAAAGTTCACCAAAATAAAATATATATGTAGCCGGAAGTATGATTCCCGGGTCGTTTTGTCCCAACGAGGCTTAAATGGAAAATCGAATGACGGATTGATGATTGATGTTTGAATATGACAAAGGTATGATTGGTTTTCTATTTCTACAAGTTAAATATGCAAAAACGATTAAATAAAACCTAAAAACGAAAGCTATATAACTTAAAACCTAAAACGGGCACGAAAAACGAGGGCTAAAAACCTAAATTTTGCAAATTAAACCCTAAAACAAATTTAAAAGCTAAATTAGATTCTAAATGACAAATAATGAAGTTTAAAAAAAACTAGACTAAAAACGGAGGTCGTTTGACCCAAAAACGAGTCAAGACAAGAACGGGGACAAATCCCGTTCTTTAGAAAATGAATTTTTGAAAAATTAATCCTACAGAAACTTTTATATTTTTCCTACAAAATATATGAAAAAAGAAAATTTTAGAAAAAAGATTTATATTTTTCTGATTAATATTTTATTTTTTATGATTTTTTAAAGTTTTTAAAGAAAATAAATTATAAAAAATACTAAAAGTTTATAAAAAAATCTGAAAAATTTACACAAAATGGCTAGAATGACAAGGGTCCTAGGAAAAATAAGCTAGGTCGCACAGCTTATCAAATAAGCTGTGAAATAAGCCCGAACAGCTTATAGGCTTAAAGGCCAACACACCCTTAAATACCAAAGTGCCCAAGGGTCTAACAGAAAAGACCCAAGGGCGCAGCGGTAGAGTGTGTTGTGTATAGAGGGTTGAGAGTGGTAGAGGTCGGGGGTTCGAGTCTTGCTCACCCCTGACTTCCCACTTTCCCCATTTATTTTATTTTTTTGAAAACTTTTTTAACAAACTTAAAAAGGGCTAAAAACTAATCAATATTATAACTACAAGTTTTTACAAGAGCTTATAAATAAGCTGGAAAATGAGCTTTAAAGTGACAGAATGGCTTATTAAGCTAAGTGTACACTAAGACTTAGAATTTTTAAACTAAATAAGCTCAAATAAGCTACAACTATACTAATGGGGCCAAAATTGCTTAAGGCCAACCTAATAAGCACTAATGAACAGCTTAAAATCAAAAACAAGCAAGGAAAGAAACGGAATAAGCCAAAGGGCTTATAACTGTTTTGCAAACAGTTGGGACAGCTTTTGGGGCTTAATTTTAAGCCCCTTAAGCTGTTCTTGTACGTCCAAGTGGGGGCCCACAACTCAAAGCCATGGTGACACATGCCAAAAAGCTTCAATAAGACCCCAAAGACTTATTGCATTAGACACACAAATAACCCACAAAATTTTAAGCACCTAAAACTGACAGAGCTTAAAAAGGCTAAAGACAAAAATGGCTTATTTTCCTTGGCTTTTAAGAACAAATAAGTGAATGAAAAATACAAATAAGCTCAAATGGCTTAACACTCTAGCAAGGATGAACAATTAGGAACAAAAAGGGAGGATCTTGGAATAAGCCAGAAATCCAATGAATTGATGAATACTCTCAACAGAACAAACTTAAGGGTTTGTAATCTAGAGAATAAAACTTAAACTGCTAGGGCTTATAATATGCTAAAAAAACACATGCATATGAAAAAGCAATCTAAATGGCTTAACTATTCCTAAATAAGCATAATGACCCCAAATTTAAGCAAACAAAGAAGCAAAAAGCCCTAAAGAGCAAAATAATCCAAGAGGGCTTGGGCTGCAGGCCAAAAAGGCCCTTGGGGCACTTTTAGGCTTAATTTTAAGCCCTTAAAGTGACCCAATGGCTGAGTTATAAGGGATTAAAAGCACACCCTATAAGCAATCCAAAAATTGCTAAAAGAGTGAAGAAGGATTGTAAGGCTGAATTACACATTAAAGAAGCAGTCAAAACAGCTTTTGCACCATGGTAAAATTTTAGCAGATTTGAAAATAAGCTCTAAAAAGCTTTAAAATAAGCTAAATTTCTTAAAAGGCTATCTAAACTAACTTAATTCACCTAAGAAAAGCTTGTCAAAGTTGACCAATTAGCCGCCCTCAACCCATTGACATATACCAACCGCCATCCATATGGGCTTTGTGCCAAACACCCCTAAAAAATATGAAAAACCAAGTTTTTTACACTAAAACCTACCTAATTAAGCTAATAAATTGAGAAAGCATATAAAGGTTAATGATATTAAAAGACCTAATAAGCAAAGATTTAGATAAAATAAGCACCTTATAATAAGTAAGCTACAAGCAGTTTTTAACTAGAAAACAAGTATTATAATTAAACATTGAACTTATGTTTTAACTTATAAGAATGATATGTAATGCAATAATAGATGTAATAAGTTATAAATAGTTACAGAATAAGCAAAATGAAGTACTATTAAGACAAAAATAAGCTATGCTACAGTAAAAATAAGCTAAAAATTAAAAGGGAAAATTATAAGGTCCTAGCATTTGGAACAAAGTTAAACACTCTTTAGTTTTTGACCAATCCTATATGCCATCCCAAAGGCTTCTAAAACCATGGCCATATCCACAATCACCATGCTCCATTCCAAACTTTGCACACCAAGAGAATGCTATTTAAGTAAAAAAAAAAGCTTAAACCTTTAATTTTTTTGAAAATCTTTAAGAGCTCAGGTTCAAACAGCTTAAGTGAGTTCAAAAGAGCTTAAAAGAACTTATGGGATGGTTTAACCAACAAGTGAGATAAAGCTTATAAATAAAACATAATTTTAATACTCAAATCCTTCAAATTTTCATTAAACCTTAAAATGTTACAAGACTTGAATAAAAATGACATTAAGCTAAAGTTACTGAAAAATAAGCTAAAAAGAAAAAGATATTCCTAATGGCTTACAAGAGCCATCTATTTATACTAAAAAGTAAGGTCTTGGGTCTTCTCTTCTTTTCTTCTTCCTGTGTTTCTTCTGTAGAGAATAAGGGAAGCAAGGTGTGGTTGATTTGTGAGTATAAATCAAACATCATCTAGCCATTGAATTTGCCTGTTGTGCTTATCTTGAATTAATATCTCATTCGTAGGATATGCTTTGAAAAGTGGGATTACCAACAGCAAGGAGAAATGGGATTAGGGTTTAAGTGGGAGATGGGAATAAGTTTTTACCTAATTGGTAAATTATGGGAGTTTGCCAGGTTTTAAATGTTGGAAGAAAGACCCGTGAAGAGGTCAGGGTGTTTTTTGGCGGAGATTTATTTTGGGGAATATCAAACCAGGATAGATTTTTAGGTATAAGAGCAAAAAGAGTCCCTCATTGTTTATAAGTGGTTTGCAATTTTCGTCCTTGTGGTGGTACAAGGTTGAGGGTTTGGCAGAAATGCCCCCTCAACCTTATAACTCCATTTGCAAAAACAGTCCCTTTGTAATACAAGTATGAGGGGTTGGCAGAAATGCCCCCTCTACTTGTATTTTAACTAAATTGCAAATTCAACCCTTGTCTTTGATGTTCTTGTAATATAACTTTGGGGATTGGCAATTACAGTCCCTCAAGTTATATTTTCTTTGCTTTGACTTTCTTTTGACTTTGACTTTGACTTTGTCAGGGTTGACTTTTCTGATGACTTTTTGACATGATTGACTTTTGGCTCGAGATTTCCGCTTCTTGTCTTTCACAAACTTTCCATCAGGCTCAGTTTTAGTGTTTTTTGGCTTTGTTTTCGTCCTATTGTGAATATTCATTTTCCTGCACAAAAAAAAATGCAAAACAAACATATATTTGGCAATTTTTGTCTGTTTTTTGTGGTCATTTTAAGCTCTTTTTTTTATGGACAAAAGTATGTTATTTAAACACAAAACCAACCTATATGTGTGTATAGATAAGCCAAAGTTCCTAATAACTAGGTAGTTTCTAATGAGGCCGCTTTCTGGGGTTGGCGTATCGATGAGGTTGTTGGATTATGATTTAAAGTTTCTAGCTCCTCATACTTCAATACATACCTCTTAATTATGAAAGCCCCGAACATAGTAATGATGACTATATAGGAATAATATGGTATTGTGATTAATCAAGGTCTTAGTACTTAAATGACCTATAATTGTTTAAAGGTGCATTCAGTCGATTTAAACGTGAACGCAGCGAATACAATTTTATACTTAGTGAAGTATAATTTATGATTAACTCACTCGAGGTGATTTTATAGCCTCACGTTTTACTGATTATACTTTATTTTTTGGTGAGTAACATGCTTGGTTACAAATTTATTTATACAGATAATTCAAACTCATTATTGGGTATGTTTCACGGGCGTTTACAAATTGTTAAAGTCACTCAATTATTTATCTCGTGACTAGATTGGCATTGCTTGTTTCCACTAAATATCTTTTTAATACAAGTTCCTTAGTTAAAGTGTTACCACCAATGATTTACGGATTAGCTTAAGCGCCGGTGGTTTATGGAAAAAGAATCTAATGGGGATGACATACTTCCGTTCGTGTGATAGCTTATCACTAGTTTCGAGATCAAACTAACAAACGTTTATAACATTGTCGGAGCACAACACGATTATCCTGATGACTCTGAACCTTATTGTGTCCCGTTGAATAAAGTGGCATACTTATAATGAGTCAAACGTACGTTCCCAATAACTAAGAGTAATTGTATACTTGAAACATTTTTGGATATTGTGCTCATTATAATATCTACTTGAAACATTTTTGGATATTGTGTTCATCTACTTGAAACATTTTGGGATATCGTGTTCATTACAATATATACTTGAAACTTTTTGGGATTTTATATAAGGAAACCTATATATGTCGGTTTATGTGTTGCAAGTCTTGTATGGGCGAAACTTGTAACACTGTAGACCTATATATATAGTTTTGGGATTTACAATTATACTTACGAAAACCTATGAACTCACCAACTTTATGTTGACCCTTTTAAGCATGTTTTCTCAGGTGAAATAGATGCTTGGCCTATTTGAGGAACATTGGAGTCCAAACTTTTCAAGAATACTTTTCAAACGACACTTAGAGGTCGTTCTCTCATGACTTGTGCAATGGTATTATGAAGTAACGCTCCCGGAAACACATTCCGCTGCGACCCAAATTTTGGGGGTGTTACATGTGCCCTGAGCATCCACTATCCAATATACCTCTGTCCTCCATGTTCTTGAGTAGATGATCTTGCACATGAAAAAGAGAAATTAGTTTCTCTTAGGGACCCAGGCCTTTTCAGGCTTGGGTCTGCCTTGTGGTCCTTTAACATTTACAGTTCTAACAAAATTGGATCCACTATTATAATTGGAGTTTGGTCTTGGTCTCCTCCAATTATAACCTGCTGAGGTATTAACAGCAGTGCCTCAATTTCCCTTTACAGCATGAGAATAAGTCATTCTTGTTATATTTCTAACAATGGGTCTTCTCACAGGTGAATGTGATATGAAAAATGACTTCTTTGATTAAACTTATTCACTTGGGGTCTTACAGGACTAAAACTGTTTGAGTTACAGGTAGGTACTGGTTGTTTAGATCTACCAGTATTAACATTAGTCCTGACAGAATTAACATTATGCCTAACAGAATTAACATTTACCCTACCAGTATTAACATTAGGCCTAACAGAATTAACATTTTGCCTAACAGCATTAAATTATACTAGTCTAGGTACAAAGTGATTAGCATGATTAACCCTATGTGCATTGTTCCATACTGGTTTTGCCACCCTATTACTAGTATTAAAAACCCTTTGTTTCTTAAACTCAGCCTCTCTTGCCATATTCTTTTCATAATAGTCACAATCTTTGATCAAATGACTTAACAAACAAAACACTTTTTCTTGATGAAATAGTAACATTCTCCTAGTTCTCCTTCCATCATTTTATTCCAATTCTTTCCTTTAACTTCAGATGTCCCTTTATTTTTCATTTGTTGCCTAGGATTTTTTTACGTGTGTTGCACAACTAGGTTCGACTTCTTTTGATTCAGACACAACTTTTTCATTAGTGATTACTAACTTAGACACGGACATCTCATTAGGTACGCTTATACTTTCTGATTCAAACTCAGAAGAGTGCTCAAAGGGATTTCCAAAAGATCCTTCACTGTCATTTGATTGACAGGTAGAATGCTTAGTGGAGTTGTCATCTG